>PVMI01061732.1:0-11660 GCA_008528875.1 Aulacorthum solani | reverse complement strand
CGCGGATTAAGCAACGATATCTACTTCCAGGTGGCGTTGCTGACCACGGTCGGACTCACCTCCAAAAACGCGATACTGATCATCGAATTTGCGGAGGATGCGGTTCGTCGGGGAAGTTCGCTGAGCGCGGCTGCGTTGCAGGCAGCGCGAACCCGTCTGCGGCCAATTATGATGACGTCGCTGGCCTTTATCGCCGGGGTGATCCCGCTGGCGGTGGCGACGGGCGCCGGTGCTAACAGCCGCATCGCCATCGGCACCGGTATCATCGGCGGTACGCTGGCAGGCACGGTACTGGCGCTGTTCTTTGTTCCGCTCTTCTTTGTGCTGGTGAAGCACTACCTGACCCGCCATCGCAAAGGCCAATAACGCAGAAAGCCCGTCTGCAGGCGGCTGCAGGCGGGCTGGAGTCAATGATCAGCGGAAGATTACAAATGCTGTTTAAAGAAGGCGGTCAGCTTCGCAAACGGGATCAGGTCAGTGCGGTCATAAAGGTCCACATGGCCTGCATCAGGCACGATATAGAGCTCTTTGGGCTGTGCCGCACGCTGGAACGCATCTTCGCTGAACTCGCGTGAATGCGCTTTATCACCCGTGATGAAGAGCATCGGGCGCGGTGAGATGGTCTCAATGTCATTAAACGGATAGAAGTTCATGAATTTCACGTTGCTGGTGAGCGTCGGGTGCGTGGTCAGCGCAGCTGAACTGTTTTTCGGTGTGAACTCACCGCGAGGCGTCCGGTAAAAATCATAGAACTCTTTGGCTATCGGAGGCGAATCAGCATCGATTTTATGTGGTGTACCACTGGTGTACTCAGTTTTACCCCCGGTGAACTCTACATAGCGTTGCTGTGCCGCCGCTTCAATGATTTGCTTGCGCTGCGCCAGTGTCTGGCTTTTATTCAGCGCATTACGGTTGGCTGACCCCATGTCATACATGCTGACGGTAGCAATGGCTTTCATGCGGGGATCAATCTTCGCTGCGCTGATGACAAAACTGCCACTGCCACAGATACCCAGCACACCAATCCTGTCGCGATCGACAAATTCGCGGGTACCCAGGTAATCCACGGCGGCGCTGAAGTCTTCGGCATAGATATCCGGAGAGACCGCGTTGCGTGGCTGACCTTCACTTTCGCCCCAGAATGAAAGATCAATTGCCAGGGTAACAAAACCCTGCTCAGCCATTTTCTGCGCATAGAGGCTGGCGCTCTGCTCTTTGACTGCGCCCATCGGATGACCTACCACAATCGCCGGAAGGCGCGCCGTTTTACCGGCCTCTTTTGGTCTGTACAGCGTGCCGGTCACACCCATCTGATACTGGTTTTTAAAGGTGACTTTCTCGCGGGTGACTTTCTCGCTTTGATAAAAGTTATCGGCGCCGCGTGACATATCGGCAGCGCTGGCCGCAAATGAACTGATCAATAGTCCAAACATCAGGGTTAATGCTCTCATAAGAAGATCCTTATCGGGGTTGACGACGTGAGGGCAACGGGTTGCCCGGTTAAACAACGCATCTGCTATCAGGCAGCGCTTTCCTTACGGGCGGTGATCATCGCCAGTCCGGCGGCAGTGACCAGTAATGTGGCGCTGATGGCAAAGGTGGTCTGCCAGCCTGCATGGTCAAAGGCCAGGCCACCCAGCGTCGACCCCAAAGCAATCGACAGCTGTACGATGGCCACCATTAATCCGCCGCCGGTCTCGGCATTTTCCGGAAAGGTTCTGGCGATCCAGGCCCACCATCCGGTTGGTGCCGCTGTTGCCACCAGTCCCCAGATGCCAAGCAGTGGCGCCACCAGCCACAGGTGATGACCGAACACCATGAGCAGCATCGCAACCAGCGCCATAATCAACGGGATAATCATCAGGGTCAGATAGAATCCGCGCTGCAAAACAGCACCGATAATCAGCGTGCCGATAAAGCCGGCGACGCCAATGGTCAGCAGCACCAGCGACAGCGCAGAAACGTCAACCTGTGTCACGGTTTCCAGAAACGGGCGGAGATAGGTAAACAGGGTGAACTGGCCCATAAAGAGCAGGCCGCAGGCGGTCATACCCACCGTAACCAGTGGCGAACGCAGCAGCTGCAGAATTTTTCCTCTGCGCTGCCGGGCCGAGTTGACCGGCATCGATGGCAGCGTGAACGCCTGCCAGATCAGGGCGATCAAGGCTACCGGCACCAGGCTGAAAAAAGCCCCGCGCCAGCCAATGACAGAACCGAGATAGCTGCCCAGCGGTGCAGCGATAACCGTCGCCAGCGCATTGCCGCCGTTGAAAATGGCCAGCGCGCGCGGCACCTGCCCGGTAGGGACCAGCCGGATAGCGACCGCCGCTGACATCGACCAGAAACCGCCAATCACCACGCCAATCAATGCCCGGCCAGTCATGTAAGTCAGATAGTTGGATGCCATCGCCACCATCAATCCGGATAGCGCCATTACCAGCGTGAGCGCCAGCAACAGAATTTTGCGGTCGAGGTTCCCTGCGATGCGGGTTATTGAGAGGCTGGTGATCACTGCCAGTGCGCCGGAGATAGCGATGCCCTGTCCGACCAGACCCTCGCTGACCGCCAGATCTTGTGATAACGGCGATAACAGGCTGACCGGCATGAATTCAGAGGCGATGAGCGCGAATACACACAGCGTCATTGCCCAGACACCACCCCAGTGCGCTTCTTTATGCCGGGGGGAACAGTCAGTTGTTTCCGTGGAAGTCATGTTGTGTCCTGTTTCATTGTTTGCGGTGCTGATGAACTCAGGAAATTTTACTGTTTCGCTTTATATTGACTAGCTAATGAATCCTTAATGGGGTTATAACCAGAACTTATTAATCTATCGGCGGGAGTGCAGTATGAAGCGCAACATGAATGACCTGCAGGCTTTTATTACCGTGGCGCGTGAGGGCAGCTTTACCCGCGCGGCAGCGCTGCTGGGCGTGACGCAGCCTGCATTGAGTCAGACCATTACCGCGCTGGAAAACCGGATGGAGATTCGGCTGCTTACCCGCACGACCCGTAACGTCTCACCGACCGCGGCGGGTGAACGGTTAATCCAGGCGATTGGCAATCGGTTCGATGAAATTGAGGCGGAACTGGATATGCTGACCGCGATGCGGGACAAGCCAGCCGGCACGGTACGGATCACCTGCGGGCCGCATATTCTGAGCTCACTCCTGATGCCAAAGCTGACGCCATTGCTGGCGGCTTATCCTGATATCCGGCTTGAGTTCGATGCTAATCATGGCTTACGCAATATCGTGGCCGATCGATTTGATGCAGGGGTCAGGATGGGAGACACCATTGATAAAGACATGGTGGCGATGCCGATAAGCCCGCCATTACGGATGGCTGCGGTGGCCACGCCCGACTACTTTCGTCGTCATGCTGCGCCGCAGGTTCCGCAAGATTTGCTGCATCACAACTGCATTAACATGCGGCAGGCGACAGCGGGTGGGTTGTACGTCTGGGAGTTTGACGGTGAAGAGGGACCGTTAAATGTGCGGGTAGATGGACAACTGACGTTCAACACTTCGGCACACATTGCAGAAGCGGCTCTCGCCGGGCTGGGGATCGCTTTCCTGCCTGAGCAGGAAGTCGCAGAAGGGCTGGAGCAGGGCACCTTGATCCGCGTGCTGGAGCGCTGGTGCGAGCCGTTTCCCGGCTATTACCTCTACTATCCCAGCCGCAAGCAACATTCACCCGCTTTTACCCTGGTCAGAGAGGCATTAAGGCTAAAAGAGGGGGCATGATGAACCTGATTGGAATAGATGCCATTCCATGGCGTAATACGTCCTAAAGCGCTTTATTCAGAATTACTTAGAAGGACGGCGACTAATTTTGCCTCCTTTCCGACCGGCTTCCCTGGCTTTTTCAGGATCGTTTTTGAAATTGCCCCCACTGGCCTTGCCTCCTGCACTGCCAGCTTCACTCGCCCGTTCTGGATCGTTGGCAAAATTGCCGGCACCACCTCTGTATTTCTGTTGTGTCATAGGAAGACCTCATATCAATGTTCCATTAGATAAAAAGGACTAGCTAGTCACATCTGCAAGCATAGTCGTCCGCTTCGTTTATGCAAATGCACATACTTAATTGATTGATAATAGTGATGTTAATTTTTCGAAGGGGGATAGTGTCGGCAGGGCCGTAGGTGATGAACTACGCTTACAGACCTGACGAAAAAGGAGAGTGCTATGAGTAATGCGACCTTAATCGATACGCTTGAGCTGGGCTCTGACGAGCAGAAGCAGAAATATGAGATTTACGGCGATGATGCACAGACGCCCACTTTTGCTGTGATCTACCGGCAGCAGGGCGATAGCTGGCAGCAGCTGGATGAGAAAATCACGTTCGCCGCGCAGGATGAACAGCAGGAAGCGAGGGGATCAATGGGCTACGGTTCCGGCGACACGCTGCCAGATTTACGCGACCTGCCTGCCGAAGCTCGGGAGCGCTGCGAACAGCACTGGAACCAGCAGAGTGACAGGTAAACAGGAATAGCGCCGCTTTGTTTGTTAGCGGTGAAGTCGCCTGTTTAAGAGAGACGCCCGGAAGCGGCAGAATAAACCTCTGAGCGCTCTCTTTTCCCGACAGCCACCACAAAAACCACCACCCGGTCATCAATAACCTGGTATACAAGTCGATAACCGGATGACTTTAGCTTGATCTTATAGCAGTCAGGTATCCCGCTGAGTTTGTTCGCCTCAATTCTGGGTGACTCAAGACACTCAGCCAGCTTCTTTTTAAGCTGTTCACGTACTGTCGGGCCCAGCTTGCGCCACTCTTTCAGTGCCCTCTGATCGAACTCCAGTTGCCAGGTCATTAAAGGTCATCCAGTGTGACCCGGACAGGCTCAGGGTTTCGCAGGCGTTCTTTAACTATGTCTACTAACGCCGCATCTTCGTCACTGAGTAACGTTTGCTTAAAGGGAAGACGTTCATTATCTGCAATATATTCAAGCATCAGGCGCAGCGCATCAGAAGGAGTCACACCCATTTTTTCGAGCGCAGCATAGGATCGTGTCTTCAGGTCATCATCGATTCGAATGTTAATTGTGCCCATAGCGAGTTCCTTTGTATTTACACTTGACATTACAATTGTCGCACTGATGAGTCTGTATCGCAAACAGTAAACATCAGTCACCCGCACAGCCTTATATCTTCCCGATAAAATCACGCTAAAGCTTATTTTATGCTACGAAAATATAACATCTTCATCCATTAAACCAACTGCAGCAATCGTTAAAGGTTTTCCCGCTACTGGCGATAACCAACAGGCGTTGAGCGCGCCGATCATTGATGAACCCGGCACTCCGCGACGAGTTCTGAACGCGAACGGACCTGCTTTTAGCCCTCCTTTTATACACACCAGAAAGCGCTAATTTAAGCGCAAATTACTCAAATAAAAGCGAAAATAATAATATGTCGATCATTAAGACGATCAAAAGACACCTGCCTGTTGCCCGTCTTAGGCGTAGCAGTCAGCCTGCCAATGGCACCTACGATTGTCGTGCGTTGCCAGATTCACTGGCCTCCGTGGGTTTAAGCTCGCGGGCGGGCGGCATCCTGATGACCTTCGTTCCGCCTGAAGCCGATTTTCAGCGGGTCAGTCAGGCCTGGCAGCGATTCAATTCCGCCGACCTGACGGTGTTGACGCTCTCTTCCAACGGCGCGCTGAGCAGCAGCAGATCGCAAAGCACCTACTGTGATGGCAATGGCCCGGAGGGAAGCTACCTCTGGCTGCCGGACACACTGATCGCACGCCATGAGACGCATATTGTTGATCTGCATGTCGCCGACACGCAGACTGCCAGCCAGCGCATCACCGCCATCCAGCAGGAGCTGGCGCGCTTGCAGGTGCGGATGCCGCTCTCGGCCGATCGTACTTTCGCCATGATTTACTGTGACGGATTGTCGGCATCCGAAGGCTTTCTGATGCAGGCCTGGTATAACAGCGGGCGCTTTCCCTGCCTGGCGATTGGTGGTTCGGCGGGAGGCAAAATCACCTTTGATGGCACCTGGATTGGTACAGGTGGCAAGGTGTTGCAGGGCAAGGCGGTGATTGTGTTCTGCCAGATGGCGCCAGGAAAATCATTTGCTCCTTTTAAAAGCCAGAACTTTACGCCACGCGATCAGAGCTGGCTGATTGCTGAAGCCGATCCGGTTGCGCGTACTGTAACGTCAGTATTTAACCGCCAGGGGCAGCAGCAATCGTTTGTTGCGGCGCTGTGTGAACATCTCAACTGCAACGAAGCGCAACTGAGCGAACGGCTAAAGGGACTCACTTTTGGCGTTAAAGTTGGCGGCGAGTACTTTATTCGCTCGATCGCCAAAATTGAATCGGGCGGCGTACACTTTTTCTGCGATCTTGAGTTTGGCGATCGACTGTTCCTGATGGAAGAGAAAGACTTTAAACAGACGACGCAGCAGGAGTGGCAGGCTTTTACCGCTCAGCATGGCAAACCCGCGGCGATCCTGATGAACGACTGTATCCTGCGCCGTGTCGGTAATGCCGATAAGCTGCATAATGCCCATTTCTTCAAAGGCATTGCCGCCGCCGGTTTTTCCAGCTTCGGCGAAATCCTGGGTGTGCCCATCAATCAGACGCTCTCCGCGCTGGTGTTCTTTAATCATGACGTCAAAGCGATGAGCCAGTTCCCGGTAGAGTACGCCGGCTACGCGGCACACTACGCGCAGCGAGCGTTGCGCCGCTGGGAAGCGCTGAACAGCATCCAGACGCGGGTGCTGGATCGGGTTATCACTTATCAGCAGGCGCTGACGCCGCTGATGGAGGCGCTGCCGGTGCTGGAAACAGCCACTCAGAGCCAGGGAGAAACCCTGAGCCTGGCAGAGAGCAGTATCCGTAACATCAGTAACATCGCCACCGAGAGTCAGCAGGCGCAGGGCCGGCTGGATGATGGTCTGGACGATCTGGAGAAAATTTCCAACGGCATCAATGAGATTACGCATGGCATCAGCAATATTGCTTTCCAGACCAATATCCTGGCGCTGAATGCCGCAGTAGAAGCGGCTCGTGCAGGCGAGGCTGGGCGGGGATTTGCTGTGGTCGCGGGCGAAGTTCGTCGTCTGGCGCACTCCTCAAAAGAGCAGGCTGAAGCTACGGCCAGTAACATCGGTGAGGCAGTCAGCACCATCTCACGTATCCGGCTGGTGGCCAGTGATTCGGCGCAGACCGCCGCCCAGATGGCAGAGCGCAGTATCAGCGCAGCCGATACGCTGGCGGCCATGAATCAACAGACGCGACATGAGCGCGCTGATATTGCGAAGCATCTTGGCAGCCTGCGTGAACTGACGCAGGGGATGGATGCAATGCAGGAAGCCGTCGCGCAGCTCAAGGTGTTACAAACTCTTTCCGGTGCGCAGGTTAAGGCCTGATTTATCAGCATAAAAGACAAAAAAGTGCGGTGTAAGCGTAACGACCAGGCAGGGCGGGCTTTCAGTTGTTACACTTGTCGGTGATTAACCACGCAGAGGTATGAATGAAAATTAAAAGTTATGCAGCCATGCAGGCTGGCCAGGCCCTTGAACTCTATGAGTACGATGCCGCCGAACTGGCAGCCGAAGAAGTCGAAGTCCAGGTCGAATATTGTGGCGTCTGCCACTCAGATCTGTCGATGATCGACAACGAGTGGGGCATCTCTCAGTTCCCGGTGATTGCAGGACATGAAGTTATTGGCCGGGTTTCAGCCCTGGGCGAAGCGGCTAAGAACAAAGGTCTTTCAGTCGGCCAGCGTGTAGGAATCGGCTGGACAGCAAAAAGCTGTCAGCACTGCGATGCCTGTATTAACGGCGAGCAGGTTAACTGTCAGCAGGGCAGCATCCCGACCATCATGAACAAAGGTGGTTTTGCCGAGAAGCTGCGTGCTGACTGGCAATGGGTTATTCCGCTGCCAGAAAAACTGGATGTGGCGAGCGCCGGTCCGCTGCTGTGTGGCGGTATCACCGTGTTTAAACCGCTGCTGATGAGCAACATCACGGCAACCAGCCGTGTGGGTGTGATTGGTATCGGCGGACTGGGCCATATCGCAATCAAGATCCTGCACGCGATGGGTGCCGAAGTGGTGGCATTCAGCTCAACGCCAGATAAGAAGCAGTCGATCCTGGATATGGGCGCGGATGAAGTGGTTAACAGCCGTGATCCAGAAGCTCTGAAAAAGCAGGCAGGCCGTTTTGACCTGATCCTGAGTACTGTGGCGGTCGACCTGGACTGGAAACCTTATTTCGCTGCGCTGGCACCTCAGGGTAAATTCCACACCGTGGGTGCCGTGATGAAGCCGATTGAAGTGAGTGCTTTTGATCTGATCCTGGGCGATAAAGCGGTGACCGGTTCATCAACCGGCTCACCAGGCCAGCTGCGTTCGCTGCTGCGACTCGCCTCGCGTGCGGATATTGCGCCACAGGTTGAGTTCTTTCCGATGTCTGACATCAATAAAGCGCTGGATCACGTCCGCGCCGGTAAAGCCAATTACCGTGTGGTTCTGAAAGCCGATTTCTGATGCGAATCTGAAATGACATGCCGCAGCCTGCTGCGGCATTTTTTTATCCTCAATTTGTCAGCAGTCCCTTAGCCAGCCCCGCGGCAATCACCTCATCGGCTGTCACGCTGAACCATTTCTCTGTAGCGCATTCCGCGTTATCACGGCGCCATGCGGCAACCATCTGGTAGCCCAGCGTATAGCCATACCATCGGCGAAAGTCACCCGTGCCGAAGAACCAGGCAGAATGATCATAATGAGGACTTTGCAGCGTGGTCAGCGGCACTGGATTAGCCTGCAACTCGCTTAGCTCTATGGCTTGCTCCCAGGGCTCTGCTGCCGTTTTAAGCAGCCAGCAGACGAACTGACCCGCCAGACCTTCGCTGACCAGCGCTTCACCCAGCGTCCAGCCATATCCCGGCCCGCGCATTCGCAAACAGTGATGGACTTCATGCACGATATGCCGCACCAGCGTGCCATTTTCCAGCATCCCGGGCAGATTCGGATTTGCCGGGTCAATGGCCAGGCCGAACAGGGTGGGCCCGTAAGCCCGGCCTGCAAAACCGGTTTCAGGTATTACTGCCTCCGGCATGCACTGAACCAGAATATCCAGACGAGGGACACGTGTCACGGAGGAGAGGTGCTCGCAGGCGAGCTCAGCGGCCCTGACTATTGACGATTTATAAGGCCCAACATCACCCGATGCCTCCAGCCAGTGCAATTTCCATAAGTCGTTCACAAACTCTCCTGTCAAAGGTTGATAATCAGAACACAGGTCCGGGACCCGCCAGAGCTACTAATACCTTAACCGGCAATGCTTTAAACAGACACCGAAAGAAAGCGTTATCGTTGTCGGTAAAGAGTTAAAAGCAACTTCCGGAACGCCTGCCATTCCTGAACATTCAGGGCTGTCTCGTCGCGACGCCAGCACCGATAGATACCCTGCCACAAGAAAATAGTGCAGTTTGGCCCGTTTCCATCGAACACTGTCCTCTGAGCCTGTCACGCGCAGGTAAACAGTGCCGTAAAGTGATCTTATGGTAGCCAGTAAGCCTGGCTGATTTCACTGAAACTGTTTACGGAGCCAAAATGAAGCTGACCCAGATTCGTAATGCCACCCTGCTACTGGACTATGCAGGCAAAAAATTCCTGATCGACCCGATGCTGGCCGAAAAAGAGGCCTGGCCCGGATTTGCCGGAAATGCCCGTCCCCATCTGAGAAATCCGATGGTTGAGCTGCCTGTCCCGGTCGCTGCACTGCTGGCAGTCGATGCGGTTATTATCACCCACACGCATATGGATCACTGGGATGAGGCTGCGCAGCAGCTAGTGCCGAAGACGATGATGATCTACAGCCAGGATGAAACGGATGCAGCGCTGATTCGTTCGCAGGGGTTTGAAAATGTTCGCGTGCTGCAGGATGAGAATCCGTTTGTTGATGGCCTGACGATTTATAAAACCGACGGTCAGCACGGCAGCAATGCGTTATATGCCGACAAAGTGATGGGCGATATTCTGGGTGACGCCTGTGGCCTGGTCTTTACCCATCCGGCAGAAAAAACCCTCTATATAGCTGGCGATACCGTATGGGTCAAACCCTATGTCAGAGCGCTGCAACGTTTTCAGCCGCAGGTGGTGGTAATGAATATCGGCAATGCAACCAACGATCTCTATGGGCCGATTATCATGGGAAAAGAGGATACCCAGCGCACGCTGAATATCCTGCCTGACGCAACGCTGGTTGCCTCACACATGGAGGCGATCAACCACTGTTTGCTGACGCGCGCAGAGCTGCGAGCCTGGACTACCGAACAGGGTATTGCTGACCAGGTGCTGATCCCGCAAGATGGTGAAACAATGACGTTCTGAGCGTCGTGGCACTAAACCGGCACAATTGTGCCGTGAGTTCTCAACACTACGCTTTCACACAATAAGGGGGAGAGGATGGCTGCTCTGAGAGTCGCGTGTATGGCAACGGCCGGTTTTAGTCCGTTTCATTTTTCAGTTCCCTGTATTCTGTTCGGCTCAGCCCTGCCGCAGCAGGATCTGTTTCATGTCGATATCTGCGCACTGAAACCAGGCCCGGTCATCTCAGAGATGGGGTTGTCAATTACGGTGGAACAGGGTCTTGACCCGCTTGATCAGGCGGACATTATTATCGTGCCCTACTGGCATAATCCGGCTGAAAAACCTGCGCAGGCGCTGCTTGATAAGCTGGTGGCAGCCTGGCAGCGCGGCGCAGAGATCGTTGGACTATGTCTGGGCACTTACGTACTGGCTTATGCAGGTTTGCTCGATAAGCATCGTGCTGCCACTCACTGGGAATTTGAGCGTGACTTCAGCGAGCGCTTTCCACAGGTTCACCTCGACAGTAATGCTCTTTATACCCGGGACACTCGTCTGATCACTTCTGCCGGCACCGCGGCGGGCATCGACTGCTGTCTGGATATCATCCGTCACCACCATGGCAGCGCCATGGCTAATCGGGTAGCCAGACGCATGGTGGTGCCGCCTTACCGTGAAGGCGGTCAGGCGCAGTTCATTGAGCGGCCGGTTCCGGAAACAACGCGTGACAGTAAGATCAACGCGTTGCTGGCGTCGCTGCGACAGAATCTGCATCAGCCGCAGGATCTTGACTCACTTTCGCGGACGCTTGGCATGAGCAGGCGAACGCTGACGCGTCATTTTCACAAGGCGACAGGCATGTCCCTGGGAGAGTGGCTGACAGCAGAGCGTCTGCAACGCAGCCAGCTATTACTCGAAACCACCGGCATCAGCATTGAATGTGTGGCAGAAAAGGTGGGTTTTGATTCGCCCGTGTCATTTCGTCAGCGTTTTAAATCCCGGTTTGGCGTCTCTCCCAGTGAGTGGCGCCGGACATTTCGGGGGCCGCATCCGGTGATGAGTGATGAGACATTACGACAGGACGATGAGTGACCAGGCCCGGATGAATTTCTGCGCCTGTGACTTTGCCTGCCGGAATATTCCCGCGTAATGACGGTCACTATTCCGGCAGAAATAAATGCGACTACAGCAGGAAATCATCCAGCGACTGGCCGTTTTCAATGGCCGCCTTAATTACGGAGGGCGTTCGGCCCTGACCCGTCCAGTAACGAACCTGACCATTTTCGTCATTGTAACGGTATTTCGCCGGACGCTTTGCGCGTTTCTTTTT
>PVMI01061709.1:0-14745 GCA_008528875.1 Aulacorthum solani | reverse complement strand
TCCGTACCGTAATATTATGTACAATCCGAAATTTATGTCGTTTTGAAAAACCGAAGTTATTTACTATTCATATGAATAGGTTTGAAAATTGGTTTTTTTTTTTATTGATCGTAGATGTTTAGAAATTTTTAATTTACATACTGAATTGCCTAAGGTATATTCTAATACACATATCAAAGTTTAAGTATTCGCATGCAATTTAATAATACTTTCCTATTTTACAGAATTTTTTTTTTACAGTTCTAATTATAACTCTCAAGTAATTTTAATTTTCATATTTATTTAACTTTATACGCGAAAACAATAGGTATAAAAAATAATACTTTCGTTTGATACACATGCTCTATATGAACCGTTTGTCACGACTTAACATTGTTAGGGATTAACAAAGAGATTACTGTACATGGGCCATGAATGTGAATGTTTGCTCGGCTTGTTTTAAGGCGATTAACGGCCCTAAGAACGTGATTAATTTAATAAATTATATTATTCATAAACATATATACTTGTGTATATATATATATATATATATAAATATATAAGTAATTTTAAGTAAAAGCAAATATATTATGCAAGCAAGAAAAGACACATCTAGTGATTCAAAGAAGATTACGCATTTTATAATTTAAATTTTAAACATGTGTTAAGATATATCATACATAATGGTGATCAATAAAAACCTAAAAGATCATGGTAAAATTAAAGGTATTATTAAATTTGTTTACGCTTTTGTACTTATATGTGTCTCATTTATGATTTACTTTTAAAATAATGCCGTTGGTTACAATATTAAATAATATTAGTGTATACATGTATATTGACTACGATTAATTCGTAATAAGTTAGTGTACTGTCTTGATCAAATAAAAATTAAGAGATGTAAACAATCTTAAAAATAAGAATTATACTTTCGTTTTTACAATGGATGATTGTCTAGACTATATTAAAATGTGGTATTACGATAAAAATAACTAAATATATTGAACAGTATACAATAGAATTGTAAAGAGTGTATAATATTCCTTTAGGTATAAATTATTAAATCAAATAATTAACTTGATAAATAATTGTATTACAATGTTTTATTATATTACTATTTATTTTTTCCATTATTGTATGCTATTATATATTTTATATTATAGCTGCAGCATTTTGATTTCTCAAATTATTTAATATTTAATTAAATTCTTTTCATACTTTTTGAATATTATAATATGTTTTCGTAAATATTGAATTAATAAGCACCAATAAAAATGAAAATAATAACATTTTATTTACCAAGGTGATTAAAAATGTCAAAGGCAGTTAATTTTTTTAATGATTTAATATATTATTAGATAAGTTCTAATTTAATTTGCTAAATGTGCTAAATTATATTGTACATTTTACTCATAAATTATCACCTCATAATTATTACAATTATTATTTGTTTGTTGTGCCTATTGAAATAAAAATATTATAATTATTATTTAAGTGATATATTTATAAAAAAACTATCACAATACTTTATTACTACAAATATTTTACATATTTGACGAAATGAATAATTTTCGTCAATCTGGAAAAAAAGGTATTAATCATTCCTATTTAGAATTCATTTTAAACCAAATAACGTTTAGACTCTGTCTTACAAACATATTACATGCCAAATTATCATTAAGTAGAACAAATGTTGTGCCTTTAGCTTTAATATAACAGCCAATTAAACTTGCATCAAACATAAAGGTGAGCAGTTCATCTGGGTTTGTTCTTGGGATTTTGTACAATATTTAAATTTTTAAAAGTTTCAAATTTACCATATTCTATATACTCATAATTTTGTTTTATTTCGAATTTTGTTTGTAGGTCAATTCACTCTAATATTAAAGTCATATTTAAAATTAAGCTGACAGCACAAATTTGATTCTGCTGAAATCAAATTTGCTATGATGTAAGTTTTAAAGACTACACATGTGTGTTTGGTATCCTCTTAAAAACCTGGCAAAAGTAAATAAAAAATTGATGAGTACAAATTAAAACCTTTTAAAAATTGTATCACATGTTAAAACTTAAATCGATTATTTATGAAAGAGGTTAAATCCAAAAACTACAATTTCCGTTAAACTAAAATAAACTGTACCAGCAATTAGCACTATTCATTCATAAACTAAATGTTTGAAATTGTATATCAATTAGCATTCATACGAGTTCGGTTCCTACACAACATCGGCGATTAATCCTTAGTCACGAAACATATAATTTATTACCTTTCTTAAATGACAAATCTAACCTAACTCTGATCAAAATGTATAAAGTCACTAAAAAACGCTGATTAAAATGTAGAAATTGACAATAAAAGCAAAATCTCAATAAATTATGATCCGATGGTAGGTCAGCTTCTAACACCTTCATTATATGAATCAACTACAATAATAATACACTGTTGTTAATGACTATAGATGCGTTCAAAAGAGCCAAATCAAAAGTATTGCTAAATCTGTTGAATAAAATTTTAATTCGAAAAATAACAGAAACATCACTATGTATGGTGAGGGATTAAATAGATAATTACATAAATAGTATTATATTTTTAAAGAATACAACAAAAAAATATATAAAAATCAAAACAATATTAAAATTCCTGGAAAAAATACAAGTAAAAAAAATATTTAGATCTTTATACACAAGTTCATTAAACAAAAAAAGCTGAACTCAGTGTACTGCCTGAAGACAATTCATCAACAAATATAATATTTCAAAAAGTACATTCGAATCGATTCTCAAAAACGTTTTCATAAAATGTCCAAGTGTTAGAAATATCCATAATAACATCAACAACTACCAGAGTTTCAACTTTGAACATTCTCTTATATAGGTGGAATCTATAATAGCTATACTTTTGGCAATTAAATATAAGAAACTCAAAATAAATAATATTATTGAAGAAAGTTCAGGTCTCAATACGGTGAACGAATAAATACATTCAGTTATTTTAACAAATAAAAATTCTCGATAAGTTATCGATATCAATATTATTATTATTATGCTACTATATTATGATACAAACAACCAATTCCATTGTAAAGCTCTGTGTTTTAATCTTGAGTTTGTTTTGTTTTTATTATTTGTATCTTAAGACAAATACTACTTGTTAATAACACTAATATTTTAAGAAAATGTTAATTCATGCAGCATTATTACTTATTGCCTTTTTCGAAGCTGCATAATAATCAATGAAAAACAAAACAAAAATTAATTCAAGTTGTTGCACATATTGTCAGACATAATCAACGTCACTTATCCAAATAAAAAAAAAATATATATGTTCTTTGTATACAATTATATGAAGAAGACTTTAGAAATATAATATAATTGAACACTGTTTAATATTAAAAACAAGGAAATATCGTTGTGGTCGCTAACCACTTAAAAGTTTCAACGCAGATCACTAAACAGAAAACGTCGCAGACCGCTCCCTCATATAATAATGGCTGATACAGTATTATGCACCAAAGGTCTCTAGGATTAATAATAATATCATACGGAAAAAAAATAAATATTACAATATACGGGTCCGGATGAATATGATTTCATTGAGAGGTAAATTTAAAAAGAAATGTAAAACTCACAGTGCCACATGGAAGTTTCTTTTAAACTTTGTGGCAAACTGTGCAGCGATATCTTGTTTGTTACATGATCATTTTTCTATTACTCGCCATTACTATTGCCCCTCACTATCTTCAGATAGGTGTCTCACCACAAATTTTCTCGACAAACGACTTTTGATACAAATCTCCGAGCTCTGCAATGTCACGGTCCAAGAAATCAGCTACCTACGTGTTCGAATATACTGATACATTTTTTCTTGTAACGAAATCACGTGCGATGAACAAACGTACTAGTAATAAATGCAATGTGTTTAGAATTATAAGATGACTTAATATGTCGTTAGAATATTAGAGGAAAATAATATGTAGTTAATCGGAAAAATAAATCTTTTCAGTTACTGCATATAGGTAATGTGGTTACAATAATATTTTCACAATCTCAATAAAATCTTTTAATACACCAGTTTAATTTAAAAAAATATGGAACTAAACTCTGACAGCAAATTTAATATAACATAATAAAATAAAAATGTAAATTTCACAATTTGCTAGTAGCCCTCTTTTTGATGCCAAAAATATGTACTGGATATTATTTTAAACAAAAAAAAAAAAACTTCAATATTCACTTAGCCAATATGAATGTATTTACTATAACATTATAATTAATTGCAACAATTGTTAATTGTTTAATAGTCAAAATTCTATGGTTATATAATAGTTTCACATGTTTTTCAAATATTTTCCTTGAACATTAATGACTTAGGTATATTATTTCTTAATTAGGCAGAAGTGCACATATTTTACTATAAATGTTTAAATAAAGTAATGTAGAAACGTTGTATGATTTGTGTATAGATTATCGATATAATATTAGTTAATATGAGTTATTACGTCTCAACCATTTCTGGTCATTATTAATTATTTAGCTATACATTATTTAAGTAGAACGCCACAACCACATGCAGATTTTTTGTCTCCACTTTAGTGCCTTACATGTCTGTAATAAGGTGTAACCCAGAAAATGTCCATTCCACGCTCCACATTTAGTTTTATTAGTACTTTTTAATAATAGAGTAAATAATTGACCTATTTTCAAACGTAATAGGGCAACAAAGTTAGTTTGTGTTTTCTCAGAGGTTTTTTTTAAATATTTTATTTTTAAGCTATGGTTATGAGGAATTTAAAATTGCAACATCATTTTACCATTTTTTAAATACCTATATCGTTTTGACTCAAATAGAAACATTAGTTCATTAGTTTGATGTTTTTTTACAAACTAAAATGTCAAAACAAATAAATGGTGTGTTAATTGTAATGATTTTGTAGTATAGACTAAAGGAATGGCATGGCAATAAATTAAAATAGCGATAAGAAACTTCTGCATCTAACTATTTCACATTTCTAAACTTTAAATTATTATAATCAGTGAACCATTTACCCAATATTAGATTTATGTGTAGGTATATATACTTTACATAACTTTAACGTATATTTTATAGGTTTTTGTTATTTATTTTTTTCTCATTTTCATGGAAATGCGTATTTAAGCTGCTTCGGTATATACCTTAAAATATAATAAATGAGATATGATAATTATATTTACCTAATACATATTTTAACTTTAAACCTTTGTATAATTTATTCGAAAATATAATAATGAATAATGAATCGAATTTCTCACCTATGATGAATGTATTTTTAAATAATAAAATTATGCTTAATAATTAATAAGTTAAATAAAGATACGAAAAAACATAACCTATCTCTAACCAACTGAATCATGAATAACTAAAATACATTTCAAATATTATATTTCTTTGTTGAGTACCAGCTATTTATATCCCATAAAATATTAATTACAAATTTTAAATAGGTTAGGTTATTTTAATTAATAATTCGACGTTATCACAGTTGAAAGAAATAAGAAAATGAGAATTTAAAACCTCGTGAATCTTCAAATGGGTATTTAATATGAACAAATGTATATTGGTTGAGAAAAGTGTGATTCGAGATAGTTAGAGCTACGAGAATCTGTAATAACGTATTAACTTAATCCACGGCGAGCAATACAATGTTGATTTAAATCTATATATAAGCAATAAACACAAATTTGATTCTGTATCGATGGTAATGTAGCTGATATGCATAGCTGCCAACTGTACACTATTAGAAAACTCTTACTCCTATTAATCACTGACTTTTTCATCACATTTATATTTACTTTTTTAAATATATTATAAGTATCAATAAGTGTTAAGTCAATCTGATTTTTGTTTCCAATTTAAAGATCACAACATAGGTATTAATAATTGATTGACTTGACAAATACACTATTGAAAATATTTAATGTTTTTTTATTCATAGAAAGTAGAAACTATAAAATGTATATATACATATTTATTAATTATTAAAGTAAGTATTGACACTGTGAAAAAAATTAGGGTGAAAGACAAACAATTTTTGATTAGAATATAATTGTATTTTGTGTGTATTGAATTAATTTTAATATTTTCTTTGTATTTTTAATCTGTATAGTACCGTATTATTAAAAAGGTTTGAATAATAAAATATTTTAAATCATTTTTTATTTTAGTCTCACATTAATTAAGGTATAACTTGAACTGAGTAGAGCGATTATTCTCAGATCAAGCTCTTCTTAAGTCGTTCCACGAAAATAGCAACAGAATCTATAATTGTTGTTACATTTATTTGTATTGATGTCCAAAAATAAAGGTCAGCTATAAGCGAAAAAATAATTAAATATTTGTAAGATAAACGAAGGAGCTATAGTTCCGTCTGAGGTTAAAGCGTATGACTTTGTCGTCAAACATAATTTGGTATATGTGATCGTGTGGGCTTATTAGAGACTCAGTGTGTTTCTGCGTAGGTGTGTATATTATATCATACAGATAAACGTATTAAGGGCTGTGTGGTCGTGTGGGATGTGAATCATCTCCAGTTGATCTAAGAGCAAGACATCTTTCACTTAGGTACGATCTTAAGAATTTAAAAAGACGGTCAAAATACCTACAGACTGCGTGGTTTTAAGCTCGTTAAAAATTCCAATGCTCTAGACTTTGTCGCAAGCCTGTGGCGGGTCCAGAAATTCCACAAAAATATATGACTTTGTTTCCAACAGAGAATAAAAAGCATTTTGTCAAATAGTGTACTTTGCGACCGCTTTTAAGAAAATCATAATATTGGGTGTCTGGAATTGTTTGTCTTTCTTTGATAATTGGACGTATATGCATTCGAGCATTACTTTTTTGAAAGGTTTTGTCAACAACGATAGTAGGTTAATTTGTCAATAAAAGTGAAAACATCGAACTATTAAATTATTTACTAACCTTATTTGGTTTGTAGAGTAATAATATTTATTGGTTATTTTTATTGATTTTGGAAATAAGGAATTCAGATAATCGCAGTTAATATGATATAATATTCGAGATATGAATAATTAGCTTTTTAAAGTTTTAAGACACCAAAAATCTATCAACTAGTAGTTTTTTTTTAAACTATTCAAGTAAATATTAAATGTTTAATATATAATCAAACCTTGAATAATAATTTCATATTATCTAATTGTATATTTAATTGTGATTTCAACTTTAAGTTTTCCATTTATTTTTGTGATATTTATCACCCCTCTCAGAATCAAATAAGAGATTGTAAACAATTATATTTTCATCATCACTAAAAAATATGATGAAAATAATTTTGCTTTAGAAATGTTAGCTTTTAAATTTAATAAGAAAGACGTTTAAATTAACAATATTCCGTTAACATTTAAAATACAACTTAAAATTAAAAGATGTTATGAAAAAGAAAAAAATAATGAAAATAAGACGGTAGGAAAATAATCGAGTTTTATTATGGTTAATTTGTTTTTAAATATTTTTTTCAATTTAATGACAGTTGAATATATTTTATATAAGTGAACAGTATTGCATAGAACTACAGATTTTTGGCACTCGATCCTAACTCATAATTATTTATTTATTTGTACTATGTGTTGGTTGAAAAATACTCCAAAAAATAGTATTTTTTCATGTACAATACTATTTAGGTAGATATATCGTATATCCAATTAAATTTACGCGTTGGTGAACATTTTTAGTTTTTTTTTTTTGTTCCTGGGGAGATTATTACTCAAAAATTATACACAGTTCACGTATTATAAATTTTGAATAGATCTAACAATTTCGAAAATGTTAATTTTTTTTATGAATACTCGAGTCGCATTAAATTCCTAACCATAAAAACAATGGTGAACGAAACTCCACATGGTGTATTTTTTTTCGCTCACAATGATTTATAAACGCTTTTGATCTTGTTATCATGTATTTATCATTTAGCAATACAACACCATTGATGCATGAAATTAACCTTTGAAAATGTCTTTATATTTTCCATATACCAAACTTGCTTAGCTGTTTAGAATGTCGATACGAAACACTGAGCTACCTAACAATAGAGCACTGCTATATCACCTTTTCACTTTTATATTTTATTTTTATGTTTTATTTTTCTTAGACAATTTAGAGGTCTCAGTCTCACCGTAAGTCGGATGACTACTAAATAAAATCTGAAGTAGGTACTATATTATAACAACTTAATTTAAATATAATCACATTTTTAGGTACGATATCGACTAAGGTCTGTATAATATAATAATAATAATTAGTAAATGCTCGATTTCACTCGATACTTAAACTATTATGATGGCAGCTTGATGCAATGAACTACTACCGAATTCGATGGTGATAAATCTTTGTGCCCCTGGTCTCCAAGCGTATCAACGCGATCATTGGATGTAATTAATATGAAATATATTTTTTTTTATTTATTTAGGTTATCCAAGGTTATTCATAATGTACAGATAAGTCTTTTATAACTTTGAATAGGAATGATATTTTTATGAATTTAACCTATATGTATATGATTCGGTGTTGCTCTATTGGAATAATTCGAACAGAATGTGAGAAATATTAGGCTCCTACCTTATATAGTATCACCTCATCGGATTTTTTCTAATGTGTCTGATGTCTCGTTATTATTTCAAAACTAATGTTTTGAATGTTTTTAATAATTGATATAGGTGAAATATATGGTGAACTATATGTTGCTTAGAATTTGACTTTTACAATGTTTTCGATTTTTTTGTAAATTTTACTTTCTATAAATAATATGTATGAAATTTAGTAAAAAAAATGTTTTACTGTAAAGGTTAAAAGGTGGGTTCATTATCACATCAATATGGCGAGTTTTAGTGCATTAATTAAAATCGCGATGACATTTAAAATTATAATTACTATACAATTATTCATAATTATATTATTACTATCAAGTACCAAAAGAATCGATGAAAGTCCGTGAAAAATGGAAAAAGGCTGTAGCGTGTAAGTGGATATTGTGCAAGTCGCGCCTGATAGGGGAGTTATAGCGTGCAATGGTGTTTTATCCTTTATGTCATTATTTTGTTAATTTTATTATAAGGTATTACGAAATAAGGTCATTGCCATTGATCCACGACCCTATTGCTATGATCAGTTAATATCGTGGTGCATAAATATATATATAGTAGGTAGTAGGTACCCTTGTAGAGATTTTAATTAATAGTCAAAATAATGATTCATTACAGTTATAGATATTGTACGTCATTACTAATGCCGTAAATAATATACTATTATCAACTATAGTTAATAGTGTTGTTTTTATTATACTATAATTATAAATTACTTATTACTTGGAATTGAATGTACCTACCTACTCATTATTTATTGCATTATTATCAGTAATATCGGATATGGCAGCCCTGTGCATGCTGCATACATTTTTAAGGTTAAATGCTAATTTTGAGTATCTTGTTACACGTCACCTCTAAGTTCAACTCGATTAGGGTGAGTTTCGCTGCACGGAAAAGTCTTAATATAATGGTCTGTATAAAAACAACAATAAATCAACTTAAATTGGAAAAAAAAAATTCTAGGTACATCAATAACTCATTTCAAAGTTATATCCTTATTAGTTTTAATACACCTGTATGGCTATTACAGCTTTATAGTTTATATACGCTCTTATACTATGTATATGTAATAAATATGTTTTAAATATAGTTCCGACAAATGTAGACCTATACAATTGTTTTAAATGCATTTATGCACGAGTCAACAGAATTATTATTCCTTAATCAATGATAAAAATTTAAAATAGTCCGTCATACCTATTCAATTATAATAGTACAAAGGTAATAATATGGGTACTTGTTTGAATACACTTTGACAATGTATAAATCGATTGACTTATTAGTGTTAAAATATTGTTATTAGGTACAAAACGTAACTAACTTAAAAGTAAACATAAATACATATTTTTATATTAATGTTTATTCATTTTGAAAAGTATAATATGTTTTTGTATTATTATTTTTAAGTTATAGCAATTTATTGATTTTCAAACATTTTACATATTTTTATTATCATTTATAAATTGGTATAGATATATATAAAATATATTATAATAACACAACAAACTTTTCAAACTATTCTTCTGACTGTTATTTGTTAATATATGCGTCTTAATCAATGTATCGGAACAAGTGGAACTCGAACTTTACGTTTTTTTAAGTTAAGTGCAATTCAAACATAACCTTTTTCCATGCCAAGTACAATTTATTAGACAAAAATAAATGCCATTTTTCTTACTGGTTACTGAATATCTACGGTCAAACCTTCACTCTAATCATTAATAAAATAGAGAGACACTCAGTTAAATGATTTAGTTTTTAACTTGAAAACAATTATTACCTTCATAACATTAAAATAATATTGAAATGAGAGGTACTTACTACACATAATTTAATATTATTCAATAAGTGCAAAACTATCGTAGGCATGTATTTAATTATGTAAATATTTAATATGCATAGGTATTGAATAAGTTCGGTACATTTAACACTCAAGTTACCAGTGAACAACTGGAAACGTCATATATTCTATTGGGGGGGGGGGATATTGAAATCAATATCAACAGCAAACTCACGCCGCACACACAACCCATTTTTATAATATTATATCAATTTTAACTCTGAACTCGTCACATGTTATTAATATAGTTATTGATAAACACATAAAAATGAACTAAATTTAATATTGAGAAGAGAACCATATAGTAGGTATATTGTATACGGGTAGACTGTGTGACAGCGTGTGCACGAAGTTGCGAAAAACAATGGACTGTGTGACAGCGTACGACGCTCATACCAAAATATTTACTACAAAAGGAAAAAAAAAATAAGTGAGCAATCGCGGGACCCCTGGCAGATGTGAAACATCGAAATTATTGTGTTTAGAAAATATGAGTGAAAATTGAAAGGATGGTTTTTTTAGAGGAAATAAACACAACAGCATAATCAAAAATAAAATATTCAGATTTTTTTAAGAAAAATTATTCTTTATTTTAAAGGCGCATTATCTAGATGTTTCGTGAGTGTGGCTACAACGCTAACAGCCGGTCCCACCCGCCGCATCAGATGTTTCACATCAATAAACAGTAATTTTTATTATTATGTTATGTTATCATTATGTTTAAGGAATATTGCGGTTATACGCATTATCACTGGGTATGTAGCCTACATAAATACATAATGTAGGTACCGTAATTAGGTGCCACGTGTGGCGGGCATCCCCTAGTTTATAAATGAACATTGGAGATAATGATGAAAGTGAAATCAATAATTTATTTTTACGCCGTTCAGCCCATCGTTAAATTAATTACCGAGCATAATAATAAACTAATAACTATATAATTTATAATTAATCATTTAAAATGTCTTCATTTCATATAATAATTTATACGTTTTTATTTGAACTTCAAATTTGTTCTTGTAAGACGTCAATACAATATGAATACAGCGGCGCATGGGAGATCTATCCGTTATTACACCCTTTCAAGTTACTAATGATGTGAAATATGCATATTACAATAAAGGACAGTTAGTCAACCGTGAAACACGTGGGTTGTATACTTATATATATATGTAAACGTGAGTGAACATTTTATAGCTCCCGTTGGACTGATACCTACATAAGGGTAATAATATGATTTTTACACAACAATCTATTTTATACTTAGATGGCAATGTGAACAACGGTAATAATAATGTATAACTGCAGGAAGACAATATAAACCTATGGTCATTAGGTTCTCATTAGTAAGCTATACGATTTCAATATTCGAGTATTTGATTAGGCATTAAAGCTCGTTATCAAACAAAATATGAGTACGATTGTAGCTAAACTTAAAAACACAGAAACCTTTCAGGCTTTCAGAGATCCACAAAAAAACTTTACACCATATTCTAACCGCAACGTCCAAAAATACCACACATACCTTTTCTTCTATCTTCTATAAAAAAAAAACTGTGGAAGTAGCTGATATAAACAATTCAAAAAATACTTCTGTAAGCAAACTGCATCTTTTCGCCATAACTTAAGGAATAATCACAACACTAAAGTAACTAGGTATGCAAAAACTGATGTTCCAACTCATCATAAACGCCTAAAATACCATCCAACATCTCCTTTTTAAACACTTCTTCAACGCCATACCTACCGACAAAAATAAATATACTTAAAAGAAAATCAAATAACAGTATAAGTCTTGCAGTATCCTCCGATTCAAAATTTAATAACTCGATATTATCAAAATACAAGCACATACATCTTGAGAATATCAATTCCATGCCTTATAAAAATAAAACCATAAAGCTTTTATATTCGTCAAAATGGTATAATATGATGTAACTGGTACCTTTGAAACTGCTGACCGGTTCACTTAACAAATTGTTACCATCCTCCAAACGAGAATTTGACTTTCCACCGAAGTATTTAGCACCAGCTCTATCAAAAGCATAATATCAGATATCCCTTACTTAGTTATTTTCATAACTGAATACTGAGCTACACTTTCTGATGATCACTTAAAACAGCCTCTTCGTTCAACAGTTATTCATCCAGCTACTATTCCTCAGATTATAATTAACTGGTCAACGATATGCAATGACACGCTTTTACGCCAACAGTATAATTATTATGTAAATTTATTTTGAGATTATTTAGAAATTTAATGTAAAACACGCACTTTGAGATAACTAGAAATTGAATTGAATTATTTATGTAAGTATGTTTATTATTAATTCTAGTGATACAGACTAAAAAAAATATTTTTTTCCACTAGTTGGTTTTTCCTATTTAAACTTATTCAAAAAACTTTTGAGCACCTCTCTTGAATATGAAGCTGATTTTTACTTAAATACTATTAAGAATGTAGGTGAGCACTAATGTGTCACGTTCAATGGCCTTCGATGCCAAAAATAACTATTTAAAAAAAATAATAATATTAATCATTTATTTAAGATACTATTACATTATATTCAATTGATTAATAAGAAATAAAACAACCGATAAGTGGCAAGAGGTATATAAATATAATATACTATTCTACATAATTATATATTGTGATAAAAGCTCGATAAGAGCATGACGACAGCTGTGAGTTAGTAACCGAATAGGTCACAAAAAGTCGAAAAAATCCACAATTAATTTTAGCAAGTTTTAAGACTACCTATAAATAATTCTATAAGGGCGTATTTTTTTGAAACTTACTATTTTATAGCTGTGAAATCATATGGTGTTGTCGATATTATATACCAGGGGCGACCACTAGCCTTAACTTTGGCATCCACAAATTTATAAAGTTAATTCGAGGTGAGCCACATTGTGAAGCAAAGTTCATAAAATAAAGATACATTTTTAATTTTTAATCAAATCATTAATATTATTGTTTTTTTACTTATAAAATTATATATTTATTAATTTTAGTCTAAGTTTGGTTCAAGAGCCGCATGCAGCTCGCGAGCCTCGTTGTGGCCACCCCTGTTATATATACCAATCAAAAATTTAATTGTAAAATTATAGGTATTTTTACAACATTCATTTTCCAATGAAAATTATTGCATTCTACAATGTTACTTTTTTACTGAAATCATATTATACTGTTTTTAAATTTCTTATTCACTTTTTTTTTTATTAGAAATTCTTTATTCACATTTTATTATCAGGTGGGAAATGTCACAATAATTGTATAGTTATGTAATAATTTCCAAGAAAATGTATTATGAGATAAAATATAATAATAAGTTGAAAAACATTGATGGTACAAATTTGAAATTGTTGAACTTAATAATATGTTAAATTTGTTTGTTAAAAATCTGATATTTCAATTATTATTAGTATTTATAAATATATAAATATATAACCTATTATTTTTTTTGTAAATGTTTAACTGCTTATAATATGCATATAGGTTGATAATAAATAGTCAATATATATAGTTATTTATGTATTTTTATGCGTGGCAAATATATTTTAGCAGAGTTTAACAGACTAGTGCATGCTTGTATGTATGTTATACTGTAATGTTATATGTATAGATGAAGTTTACAGATCAAATAATTTAATGACCCTTAGCGTTTAATATCATTTTGAATAACATCAGTTTGAATCGGTTTATGTGTATATATAATATTATGTTAATATGATATTTATAGGTAAATATCTTTTTTTGTATTGATAACTCTTACGATTACAATTATTACTCCAAAATAATTCGATTGGAAAAGCCCAGCAGTTGACGTCACAATAATATTACAAAATAAAAACCATCATTATTTGGAATAAATGTAGAAAATATTAAAAGTTGTTATCATTAATATTATGGTGATTATTTCTTTATTAAGTACCTGGGTTTAGGTAAATTGGTTATAAATAAAGTTGTACTCTTAGAATATATTTTATTCGCACCTATTTAACAATGTCGTTTTATCGTTTCGCGAGTATTTTTTTATTTATTACAACAGCCATTTCACTCGACCATCTATAAACATCTATATGGTTATGATAGCTTTAAACTATGAAATTATAAAAGTTTTTTTGTCTGTTCAACCGTCGGATAAAATGAGGTGATTTATGTTTTATATTTTAAACGCCGCAGTCTTCCCGAAAGTTTACTTTTGGCCGCTTATAATAATAATACACATGTCGGTTGTATAGCAAACAAGTATTTGTTGTTGCGGTTATGTACTGTGGTTTTTTTTTTT
>PVMI01061705.1:0-18409 GCA_008528875.1 Aulacorthum solani | reverse complement strand
ATATTTAATTAGCAGATAACTATTACTGTTATCAGTTTATTATTATTGTTATTTTAACTCAATTGGTGTCTCCCGCATAAAACTGTTTTTAGTCAAACGTGAGCACTGTAGAGAGCGAATCAGCATAATGTTTAATTAAATAAATATACAGTCCACTTCAAATCAAAATGAAATAGTTATTAATCATTGAAACAAGCTGTTTAAAATAAATTTCTAAAATATATTTAACTACTACTTATCTGTTACTTTGGGTTAACCATGGCATTAAATTTGCTGCAATAAAAGCTACATCGATATGATATATCACTACTACATATTAATATATTATCACCATGTACCATTGTCTAATAAACTGCCTATTAGAAAATAAATTAATAGAACCTTAATTAATTAAAATCGTACAAAATTGCAAAACTTTGGCTGAAAACTTCTGTTGGTCTCGTGATGTGTATAATATAATGATACAGTAACCGGATATCGAATTCACGATGGATGTACACGTCCTCCACTCTGGATATGATTTTCGTGACGCACAAAGCTTGTCCTGATTGATATTATTTTAATACAATACGGTTAATCACGCTGTGACGACGATATCATGCAGTCTCTTCTATAGCAGCTACACTATAATATTATAATACTCGACTGTAATATTTAAGTCACGTGTCATCACGTCATGTTAATTTTTTAACGCACACATTTTGATGAAAATTATTCAACATACGAACTGTTTTGATCGCCAATGTAAGTAGCACAGGATTAGGAGTATAAAGAAATTCCGACGTGTTTCCGAAAAAAAACAGCTATCAATAATTATTTTGATAAGCATTATTTTTATTTTTAATCAAATTTAATATCGTCGTAGTACGATATATTACGGCAATAAAAAAAAAATAATAATTTGATTATTGAGAACCTTTTTTTCGTTGAGGGCTGTTTGGAAGAAACAAAATAAAATCTTATAGATATTTTCGTATTAATTTACATGTCAAATATACGTGGCACTAACGATTATTCACATTCCACTTTAACTGCAATCGTCATCTGACTGATCCGCGATTTGATCGTGTATCGACACTCTTTATTACTTAAGCAAAATACTTAATATAATAATGCCATATTTGTCTATAATGTGTACTGCCTCCTAATCCTCATAAAAAAACTAACGGTTATAATAAAAACACAATATGGTTTCACATAATGAGGTTTTTATACAATCTTTCGTCACAAGATTACCGTATTTATTTTAATTGTTTATTCCAAAAGTAACAAGCGTTGTATTAAATTTTATATGATTATAAATAATTTAAAATAAAAACATTAGCTAAAATAAATAATTTCAACAAAATTAAAAAACAGTAAGTATAATATCTTTTATAGAACCTATAAATATGATCCAGCTTACAGGTGTAATCCAAGGATCATAATCCAGGACGTGTTTGTCCACGTATTTTGGAAATTATTAATGCCGCAGTAATAGCACGCACAAAATTAAAAATAATGGTTGTTTGGGCACAGCAGTGATTAGATATGGGTACAAACAATTTGAAAAATAGCATCCCTTTTGTTAATAGTCAGAGACGCCCAGAGTTGGAAACGTAGACATTCAAAAGTTTTTAAGGTCTAAAATAAGTTTTTGGAAATAAAATACTATTTGCCTTTACATTACACGTGTTGTAGTGTATAGGCCAAGGCGCAAAGTAATTTCGTGTTTAATCGCAAATCGCGGAATACTATACATCTGCACACAACTATTTTATAGTTGCTATATTACTATTTATTACGCCACTGCCTACTACAGCTCTAGCCCACATAAATGGGCGCCTACAGCGCGAGTCGCTGCAACAGTATAGTAAAATAAGGATGAAGCTTATTATATTCTAAGGTCAGAGTTGACCGACGACGTTGGCGCGGTGCAGTGTTCGCGCGATATGATGCTTGTACCGAGAATGATTCGTCAATAGAAATATTATATTTTTAACATAAATTTACCTCATATTGTCCAAAATTAATGAATGAAGACATCCAATCACTTACTATGATTCTTCGTACCTATTGTGATTTATGATTTTCGTCAGTAACAAATATGTTTTTTGGTATTATGTATAATTGAAAAAAATTATATTTTTCAATTTTATAGTGTTTATTATGATGTGGCCCTCGAGGGGAAAAAAGTGCTCGACCCCAGATGTAATGTGTACTACTCAATAAAGCTAAACTGTACGGTACTCAGCCTATCTGCTGATATGCGCTTCCTCTACAAATTTGTGAGTTGTACGTCTCTCGACCACCCGAAACCATTCATTTGTTTGTTTTCGTCTCTTAGCTTTTCAGCTATACATACAACCATGTAAAGGTTTTATTTTTGTCAAACTTCAAAAACAATGAATTCGACTTTTATTATAGCTAACAAAATAACAACAGTTTTAATTGCTGTAACGGTACTTTTATTTCGATCAAAGTCATGTTGTTGCTGCGTGTGCCATTAAAAGAAAAATGTATGTTGACCATAATATTGCATGACATTTGAAATTTGAGTATCATTTATTGATAAAAAAATATTTTTCGGCTTCCCGTGTTCGATCTGCAGCACTCATTCGATCCTCATTCAGGGTTCAAAACGTTGACGATCGACAAAAAAAATAAAATGATAATATTATAGTCGAATGAGGTGCGAAACAACAATATTATGCGTAGTAAGTGATAGCTTAAATAGTATAATACAGTTCTGATAAATGGAGAAATTTAATGATCAGAGTGGTGATTTCAGTACTTGATGCAAGAAGTTCACAGAGATTGTTTGGGATACTGAGGTCGTCTCTGGTTTCTAAAAATCAATAATATTACCTACTCGTATATAAATTATATGCTCTTTATTTTATATTAGCCATTTTTTGCAACTAATGTTTATATTAATTTTGACATGGATAACTCGTATAACCTTATTGTACACATGAATAAATAACTAATTTAGTAAAAAATAATTTTGTTTTCACAACCACGACAACCAAGACCTCGAACTTTTTATAATAAATATTTTACAATTATATTATTTGTAGTCTTTTGTAAGAATTCTTAGGTAATACCGACTCATGAATCATATTGCAAAATTAATTTTCGATATGATTACATATGATAGTAATATAAAATGCGATGGTTTTGGAAAAAAAATAGTCTAACATACTTACTACTACTTATAGAAAAATAAATTGCTAGTAGTAATACAAATAACTTATACAATATATCCTAAGAAACATAGACAACACATGCTTAGAATTGTTTTTCTAATACAATGATTTATCATTGAGTTAAAAATTTAACACACCCATTAAGGTGATATAGTCAACGACGAGGAACAGACTAAACCTGCTATACGAGTAACTTCCTTGGATTTCTTGGTGTCCTTATTCAAATCGTTGAAAACTATAAGGATCCTTTATTTATTGAATTCCGAAATTTGTTTGATTTTTAAATTAAAAAGTTTAGTTTGGACTTCCTATACTGGAAACAAATTTAACTGGACCTTGCCACCTTGAAAAAAAAAATAAAACGAGACAAATTGTTAAGAATTTTTTAATATATATCATATATTGTTCGAGCAGTAATTTACGTTTAAAAATATGTTTATGTTATTAATTACACTTTATAATATACTTGTATTTTATTATATTGTATAAAATCAAAAATAAAAGTATTATTAATGTTGTGTAAAAATGTAAACAACAAATACCAACATAAACAAATACAAACGCAATATATTTACGGATATCGACGACAGAAATCCAGTTTTTAATTGAATACATCAGAAGTGTAATATCAAAATATACAAAAATTTAACTATTATACGTCAATTTATATTTTTATATTTTGAAACAAGTAATTATATAAGCGTAAAACAATGCGCATCAAGAACTCTAGAACAATAAATAACGTATATAATATTATATCATTCCTATGCAAATAGGTATTTGTAATGCGTTCGTTGTTGTTCATTGGGTGTTAATTTAATATTATATATTAAAAACATTGTAAATAAATTATTATAGTCTAAAATGATAACTCATATTTTTAATTAATTAATCATACTTAGGTACCCATTCTAATATTTGTAGACGTTTTAGTTAATAAAATGTTGATACCTAGTTAAATCTAAACTGTAGTTGTATTATTTTAAACCACGGTGTTTATGATTATGTTGACAACACCTGAAAGCTACAAGATCGAAAACGGTGTTGGATTCAAATCATTGTGTGATTTAGAAACAGTCATATAGTTATCTTGAATTGTTTCCTGTTAACTGTCAACACTTGTTTAGCGATGATCACAGGAAATAACTGGAAACAATAAGATTATCGAAAACCAAACCAAACAGCATCAATGCATCATATATACAATACACATAAATATATATATATTGTAAGCATGTCGTTCCAAATGCAAATTGATAAATTTAATTCACAACGAAATACAATAATATGTATGAGAACAGTGTACGCAACTATGCGACCTACATATCGAAGAAGTTTCTTACGTCGTTTGTGTTCTTCGTCATTTGTGTACTTTGAGTATTGGAACGTGTGAGCTACATAACATTGCACGATAATAATTGTTGTATATGAATAATTTCCACTAACTTGCGTTCGAAAGCACAAAGTACCTACGTGTGCCCACATACTGTAATATATTATTATTATTCACACAGAGACTAGATCGACTTTTGGAACACTGTGCGGTCCATTATGATGAACTCGATAAGGGTTGGATACTTTGAAATATCAATTTTATAGTTATATAATTCGAGATAGAAAATATAAGTCACTAACTTCGAATAACAAAAACAGTGATAACTAGGGCTTGGAAGTTGATGACTTTAAAAACATCAAAAAATGACCTAAAAAAATGCAAATATGGCATAAAAATGACGAAAAATGTCTTTAAAAAATTACAAATATTTGTTTTAAATTTATAAAAATACATTTTTTTAAATATTTTACTCTATTTTACTATACAATTCTATATACATTTATCAAAGCTTACAAATTCCTCAAATATGACATAAAAATGACGAAAAATGTGTTTTTTTCCAAAAATGTACGAAATAATTCATTTGATATTTTGTGTAGAGGAATATTGGCTGATAAAAGAGCTTGACAAAAATCGTAATTAAAAGTAGATTTTTTTGACGACGTAGTAAGAAAACTTTGACTTTGTTTTAAATGTTTGCGCTTTATCTCATTTTTATGTTTTATACGTTAAATGTGTTGTTCAATAGTGAATTTTTTTTCTGAGGCCACCCTTACCTCACATACTTTACAGTAAAGAACTGTGCCAACAGAAGAAAAAATATCGTGGCCGAATTCAAATGCACGCAGACGAGCACTAACTGACGTTTTAATTTTCGGCATTTCAAAAATATTGCGAAAAAATTATAAAATTTAGGTACAATATTATTTACTATAACACAGAAACGATGCGACGACTGTAATGGGTCAGATGAAATCGGATACTAATCGATTATTAGGGAACATGACAGCACGACAACGACTAAATGTAATCGGTGAGATAAAATCGGATAGAAACTAATCTTAGTCCGTGGTAATTTCCAAGTTTTAAGTTATCGGCATAGACAAGAAACGATAAGAAGTGAACTAGTGTGAAATCAGTAAAAATAACTAAAAATGTCAAAAATGTCCTAAAAATGTAAAAAAATGACTTAAAAATAAAAAAAGCCAAAAAATGCTGCAAAATAAAATTTAGTTTTTCAGAATCACATGCTAATGAAACACATTTGTGACCAGGAGAGCATCGTCTAAAAAGTTCCAAAAAAAAATGCAAAATTCCTCAACTTCTAGTAATTTCTACTAGTAATAACTGATAAGTGATAACCGGTTGGTGCATCTCTGATTACAATAAATTATAGATAAACCGGAATATATATTATACATAATATATGTATATGCATTTCATTATTCAAAACATCATCGCAATACGTAAATATACGAAAACTAATGTAATATTATATTGATGAATATATACAATGATATGAAATATATTTCATGAAAAACTATAAAGACAGTAGAATAAGCACAATGGTTTAATATATTTATAATAGTGTGATAAATAACGAAATAGTATCATGCAGGTGATATTATAAGGGGATCGAACAATCATTTTAAACGTTAAACATTTCAGAAAATCATGTCCGACTTTCACATTCAACTCTTCTGGAAAATTAGTTCCAACCGTCCTGGAAAATAATGTACCGCTTATCATTTCTGCTTATCTGTAGACTTAGTATATTCACCCTTGGACATAACGTGAGGTAAATACGCACACATTTGGCTATTACTAACGGGTTTAAAAATAACGAGTCGGTTTATCCCTCAGTCCACGTCAAAATATCCTGGAAGATATTTACCTACCTGGCTTTGTAATAACTAATAACCTTGAGTTTATGTTTGCTACGGTTAGAGTATGCTCTAGCTCGAATATATTTACAAGTGGAATAATTAAACTGGTGGCACTAAAATGTTGACATGGCTCGAACGTGAAAAAATAATATGTGGTATTTTTGGAACTCGTTAATTTTTAGTGTTCACGTATGTGATATTACGTTGTGATACTTATAAATACGATTTTTGGACATGCCATGTATTGCAGGTGTGCGAAATCGTGATTTTAAAATCTCCGTAAAAACGAACAAAAATATAATACTAAAATACCTCATTATAAGTAATGGAATGAAACATCAACGTTAGTGGTTTTAGTATACTGATGCTATTGACCTGAAATCAAAACGAAATTTTTAAATTTGGCTTAAAAAAATCAAATATTAATATTAATTTTATATATTATTAATCGCTATTAGTTTTTTTCTGATTTTAAATTTATAAAAATAAATTGATTTTATATTTGTATGATTTTTATATTTTTAAAACAATATATTTTTGAACTTTTTCTCATCTGTAATTAGATTGTAAAAATAATTTCCATTTTTTTTTTGTATTTAAAATATTTTTTACATTTTTACTAATTTAATTTTGATTTTCGTCTAAGATTCATATCTACAGGAACGTCTTATGCGCGTTCTATTTATGCTTTGATATGCTTTGAGTCTACGAAGCAGTCTCTGTTCTCAATAAATATTTGATTTTCCATGGATTGGCAAACATGAATTGACATATTTTTTTTTAATCTAAATTAATTTGTATATACAAAATACGAAACGATTATTATTTTAATATAAACCATTATGAAAGTTTTTTTTAAATTTATTCATACATTTTTAAAAGGTATAACTGTGTAAGAATAAAATATTTTTGCCTATTAAATACTTTGTATATTGCATATTAATGTGCCTCACAGATTCCGTAAATTATGTAACCTTTTTTTCAGAAATGAATTATGCAATTGATGGCTTTCTGTGTCATGTCCATGTTTGACGTCAAATATGCTGACAACTCTAAGGAGTTTGATCATTCGGAGCTCACATGAACCATGATTTCCTTGGTTTTATTCTTGTCTGATCAATACGCTGAACTGTCCGTCGTCTGGTATATCAAAAAGAGCTTTTTTTGTCTCTCATTTTGCATTTTATTTACTCATCAACTGTGAACCATTTTCAGTTAAACGTCCAAAGCTTTTTGTATTTTTTAACGACACGAAATTATTTTTACCAAACCGTAAGGTTTTAATTGTGAACTACTTCAGATTGCTTCAGACCTACAATAATATTTTTTTTTTTTTCACAACATTTAAATCACACTAATTTCACGTATTATAGTACTGTCACCTATCTTGGATTAATTTTTCCAAATAACTTTGGTCCTGATTTATATATTGAAGATAATATGTACCAGAATGCATAGAAATTAATTGGGTTTTATCTTAAGGTTCTTCCTTACTAGATGAAGTCAGCTTCAGAGTTCGTACACCTTTTATAGGAAAAAATTCTTCTTTTTTATTCTTATATAATTTATCGATAACTATTCGTCAAAGTCTCCGTGTATCTGTTTATTGATACTCTCTGACGAGGATACCTTTTTGGTTTTACAAACTGTCTTACTGTCTTCGGGCCATTCTTATATTTTCTATTTTAACTATTTTTACACCTCATGACATCATTAATATATTTTATAAGCATTTTCCTGCTATTAATGTAAAAACAAGTTTTCTAATAATTGGGCTTTCCTCAATAGTATTATACAACACGTAATAATATAAATATGATCGCATACAAATATTAAATCATATCAATATATAAAACGTATTCAACCCACTCAATTTGAATTTTAAATTAAAAATAGTAATTATTGTAATGAATCATTATATCCGGGAATGACTTTATCAGTTTAAGAAAAAAATATAGATTTAATGTTTTGCCTTTAAGATTTCTACATAAGATTCCAACTTTACGGATATTATAAAAGGATTATTTTATGTTGTATTATGTGCATCTGTTCTTTGTGTTACTGAATTTGTTTCGGTGTCTGTCAGATAATCTTATTAAATTTTGTATAATGGTATGAAATGGACATTTTTGAAGTTTAGTTACTACAACAGTCTCAATTTCTGATGGATTAGAACGTAGCTGTTTCCAAAATGTAGGATAAATTGTCAGCAGTTTGTTATGGTTTATGATTTGAAAAATTTAACAATTTTTACACTAATAAAATCTATGAATTAATATAGGTACTATTTTTAGACATTATAATTGTAAAATAATGATTAAATCGAGATAAGTGGATTATATTTTGTTTGCAAAAAGATTAAAAACGATCACAGTTAAATATATGCAATATTATATATTAATAAAGTTTTTGACAATTTTGATGAATGATCGTCTACCCCAAAACTATTCATAATTTTTGATAAAGCAATTATTCATTTTTAAACCATAATATTTTTGAATCCAAAAAGCACATAAGAAAAAAAAACTGAGAAAGTCGCTCTATTGTACTTAGCACCTAGATGTTTTGAGTGTACTTCGATATTAAATAGGTCACTGAAATCGATATGTTTAATTTTAATTCAACTATATATTATTACATAATTACTACAAAGAAATCCAAACTGATATGGTGTGAAAACTTCTGTTTTGAAAAATATTTAATAATTTATTTATATAACTTTTTGCATTTTACTTTTCTCTTAGTAATATGGTAAGTTAAACAAACATTAAAACATTTGACAAACACATGCTATACATTATTAAATTATTAATTATCATAATATTATCATAATTATTAACTTATAAGTTACTACCGAGTACCGACGACGAATTATGATTAGTGCAATGAATAGATTAAATTGAGTTTAAATATTTTGAAAATTGCATTGTGTATAATTTATAACAATATAGCATAAGCCTAAGCGTAAAATGTTTTTACTCCCAAAATTTTTTTTTTTTTTAATTTCAACAAGCTTATAAAATTCAGTCATATTCTCATAGGAAAAACCGTTATTTTACGTTTATTCGAAATATCTTATCTCAAAATTTAAAAATCAAGCTATTGTAAAAAATAAAAAGTGTCATAATATATTTTGAATATTTATAGCAGCTTCATGAACAACTTATGAGGAATTGTGTGTTAAATGTCTGGATTTTGTCTTGGAAACAAATTTTTTATCAATATTAAGCGAAAAAAACTGTAAAAAACTGAACATTTTTAATATTTTTAACTAATACTCAAAAAGAGCAAAATTATTTTTGAACAGTATTAAAAACTTGTTAATTTTTACCTCATAATAACAAACTAGATAATTTTCACTAAAAGAAACTAAATAAAAATTTATATTGAAGCATTTTTTAAGCTAGAAATGGTGATTACAGATATACAAATAAAATAAAATAAATCATTGTAATTAAAAACATTCACCACATTGCTCAAAACTTGAATAATATAGTATACTTAAAATCAGTTTTATATTTTATTTAACGTTATAAACAATTTTGATATTACTTAATTAATATCTCGTTTAATAGAATATTGAAAAAAACATGTAAGTAAGATTATACAACATTTTTATATATTTAAAAATGTATCTGAACTATAACTAACATAAAATATTGTGAAAAATCAACTGTTCAAGAACAACTAAATACTAACAATCGAGCATATTAAAAAGATTGTCTTATTTGACAATCAGTAGTAACGGTAAGGAATTTCAAAGAGAGCCGAGAGGGGTCGTTTATTATCGGTATACCCGAGTTATAATTTCGTATTATAAGGACGTTGGCATACTGTATAATATTATAATAATTTAGTTACATTTAGGTAAAATTTGTTGAACGATGTAAATACGCGTAAACGATATTATAAAACCTCCTTCGCGTGGTGACTGGCGATAATACAGCTTTCACTTTATAATCCAATGTAATACCCGCAAACAAAATAAAGTACACAACAGGTTACGGTTTATTTAAAACATTAGGTCTAACTTAAAAGGTTAAGTTGACAACAAAAATACCATCAGACCATTTTTAGAGAAGATAGTGATAGTTGCGGATGATTTATTTAAGTGGCTGAACTCTAAAGATAATTTACATGGAAATTCTGTCAAGTGTTGTGCGAAAATGTCAGAATCCACTAGCTCGTTTTAAGTTTCTAAGGTTCTTCTCTTTTCAACACCATTAATCAAGATAGTTGGTGCCCTGCTGTTATTTTTAGGTTTTATAAATCTTAACAGCTTAAAATTCGATTTTACCGAGACACCAAACTACTCTGGATGAAAAAAGAACATTAGTTTTATCTTAACGGATTCGTTCTATATATAATATATGTATAAAAAAAAACAATGCATTTGAGTGTTAATTGGCTTATATTATTATAACTACAAATTATTTTTTTATTGAAATTGAACAAATTGTAAGTCTCAAATTTAAAAATAAATATATTTGATTAAACTGGTTAAAAATTATGAACACTGCTGCCTGAATAATATGTAAAACATCGATGAAAATGTCTCACTTGTAGAGTTCTATTGTATTTATATATCTATGTTTATATGAGTACATTTAAATATTTAATTACAATAATAATAATATAAAACATAATATTATTTCAATAAAATATTTTTTTCATTTCAGGCATACAGTTTAATTATGTACTTTAGATAATATTAATATATAATTGAGTACGTATATATTATTTACAATCAACCGGATAGTAATGGTTACAAAAATAATATGGTATATTAATTAAAAATATCGCTACACAAACGGTGCTCTAGTTGTATATGTACTCAAAATTGAAGGGAAAATATAATTTCCACACATGTTCAAACAGTATTATAATTAAAACCTTAATAGGTTTTTGCGTAGTATAACATCATCATCTTTTAATGGTGTTTGATTCATGGCACACGCATTATAATATTATTACACTGCAGTATATTATAATATATCATACGTCCACCAAAAAAGTGACAATTAATTCAATTATTATAATATTATTATTAGTATTATTCCACAGCGCATTTGCATAAAAAAATGACGGTAATTTATATTCTAGAAATTCGTTGGTCTTAACCGGTGAAAAATTATCTCAACTGTATTCCACACAGGTACCATCATGTAACAATGATTGGGTGCAAACATCCCGGTGTTTTTCACACCGGTTCGAGCAAGTGAATTTCTAGAGTCTATTATACATTCAACCATCTAAATATCGGACACTATTAGTCGCTGATAGTTTGTCTGCTATTCAGAGGGTTCAAATTGTAGAAAGTTTGTAGTTGATTCCTAAGAAACGTCCGCTATTGGGAGGTGTACATTATCGGGAAGAATCATTTAGGGGAGGTTTTGCCCATTACATAATATATTATTCATATCGACATCGGGGGTCAGGTTTTCGACTGTCGGTACCAATATGTTTGCTTTATCAAATCATTAACATTACTATTGTAGTTACAGGTTAAAGCAGTATATAGCTAGTATAACATAGTGCGTGTGGAGTAGGCAAGGGTGCCTCGTAAATTGATCTTAGACAGACCTCAGTAACTTGGATGCAGTAATTGGTCATTGTAATTTTCTGCTTATGGTCACCAGGGTTATATTGTGGTACGTCATTTTACACAATAAATATACTATTATATTGAAAAAGTGTATTGATCAAATGTCTTATTTACTACCAATGTTACACACCACACAAATAGATGAATATTAAACAAATAAACAATACATTTATTATAGTACAATTAAACATTTCCAATCACATTTTGTCGCAGTTATCCAAAATAAAAATAAAAATCTAGTTTAAATTTCACTAAAAGTGGAAGTTGAAAATAAAATTATCATCTATTCTTATACTTCGGATGAAATGTTAAAATTACATTTTAAATTCAAAACACAGAATCATTAAATTTTTTGGGCACCTATAATGATATGCCGCAAAGGAATTTGGTTCAATTTAGTCTTAAATTCCAATAATTAAGAATGCATTTTTATACATTCTTTTTCTTTTTGACATTTCTACGGGAATCATACATTTTTTTGATTCCTCAGGTATTTGTACACGATTTAATAGTTCACTACTTTTATTAAAATATGTCCCATGATTGAAATTCGTATAATCGTCAATATTGTTCAATGTACAAATTACCTTTTTATCAATTTTAGTTATGATATAACTAATTTATATTATACATTTTCTCTTATTAGTTGGTCAATATTGTTAGACCATATTACAACTCAATATCATATTTAGAACGTATATAGGTATTGGCTCTTTTGTTTTTATTCTTACCAGGCTAATATGCTGCACACACTCACAAATTAAACCTTTGATTGACGTGAAAAGTTCCGTCACAGATTTGATGTGTGAAATCAACTGGTAAAGTAACAATTAATGAATATTAGATTGGAATATTATTAAAATATTATAATATAATTGAGTGAATCACAAATTATGTTGAGACAAGTGAGTGTGAGATTAACGTTACCTATCCTTATTTTAGTTTGTAATTTATGCTTTTGTAGCTTTCAAAATAAATGTGGAGACAAGACTCGCATGTTTATCAAATTGAACAGAATGGAAATGATAATAACACAAGAATGACAATTTATATTACATCGCAAATTTATACCAAAAATTACAGCTGCAACTATATTATTATATTATACAGAACAATTATTCTTCAAAACGTTATAATTTAGTAGAAAATGTGTTATCATAAATTTTGAACACTACTTTTGCAATATTGCTGCAGTTATAAGATAATATTATAACTGAATATTTTATTTTTTTTTATAATAAGGCTTCAACATCTGAGGTCATTAGCCTGTGACTATAACTGAATAATATTATGATTTAAACTAGTAATATGTTTCTAATAAATCAATGTTTTTATGTGATGAACAATATTTTTTATTACATTCCATATTATAATATTACTGTCTATTATAGTTTTAAAATTTTTCCCAACTTAAAACCTGTAAAAATCATTTTCAACAGATATTCAACAAAAGAATATTTAACCAGAACTTAAATCAACTATGATTTAATATATTTTTATAATGTATTTACATACAATTTGTGTGGGAAATAAAATAATTTCGATTTTTATTTTGTGAATCGAATTGTTTTACAGATGTGTCTATTTTTTGAAAAGTCTAGGTCTTGTAAAGATTTATTCAAATTAAAAACATATTATTTAAAAATCTTACCAAAAACGTATTTATGTATAAAAATCCACACTTCATGTGATATATTCCATTTACCAGCTTTTAATAATACAATTCTAGCATGTAGTTATAGCACTAATAGCTTAATGGATTTTATACATCTTTTTTTAAAGATTCAGTGTGAAAATACAATATAATATCTATTGTGGTTTATCTTAAATTAATACCTATGCTTATAACAACATTATATTTGTTGAAGTTTTTTTGTTGTAAAAACAGTTTTCCAAAAGTTTTTTACTGCACCTCTACAGATTGAATATTGTACAACACAGATGGTACTCTAAGTAAGGAATTTTTGAAATTTCCCATTTGTTTTCGTCCGGAAAGTTACAAAAATTCTGTAAGACCTTAAGGAGAATCCGACAAAGGGCCCGCGCGTTTAATTCCCTAAGGGAAAAAAAACTTTTTCCGGACAAGGTTTGAATAATCCTAAGTATATACAGACATGGTATAATTTTCAGTTCTAGTATCATGTCCGTTCATTTTGTTTTTAACGTACATTGAAATATCGTTATCAAGAGCAGTATCTCTGAAGCCCAGTTCTAAAAAACCACATGATTCAACGGATCGTAAGATAAAATATAAGACAATTTGAAAATACATAATTATGTTATTGTTTATGATTGTACGTGAAATATAATGCTAAGACATGAATATCCACGATCGGGGTTTGTTATGCCACACTGCTATTTTATTCATTCAACCATTTTATGAAACAAAACATTTGCATTTCAATTTTAGTGTAATTCCGCTCGATTTATCCATTGGAAAAAAAATATATATTTCACCCACAGCATATAAAGTTATTATATTAAGACATATTGCAGATAGTTAACATTTATGGCGAAGTGCACTGAGAGCGAGTTTCGAATGTCTATTTCGTATATTACATATTACATAAGTAGGTAGGTAGGTAGGTAGCATTATACAGAACATGTTTATTATATCAGTACTGAATAAACCACCATCACTGTTGACCCCGAAAAGGCCAACATGAATCCCCACAGACGTTTGGCGGATTTATATTTCCGAGAAACGTACAATGGACTCGGTCGGGCGTGAAAAGGGGAAAATGTCTTCGAATCTACCTGGCGGAAGTGGAATCGAATGGCGAATTTATGTATAATATGATTCCTGTAATAATACATAGTACATTCGAGATGCATGTGTGTAATCCGATTAACTCCATGTGTTCCCAAAATTGTGTTTTCCAATTATCTATGGTAGTGAAATCACATAATAATTGGCTGTTGTCAAATTTATCGCAAATATAATACAATGACTACAGTGGATTTTTTTCTGCAATCATTTAATCATCAAAAATTACACAAATGTTTAGCTTTATTAAAAAAAAACTTTTTTTATTACTTGGTACATTCTTATTTACAAATTATTATTTGCTTGGAAATAAAATTTAAACAGTGTATGATATTTGTATAAAAATTAATTAGTTGCAGCGTTGAGAACAACAATATTTATTTTTTATTGCAATGGTTTGCCCTTTATAATTATATAAATATACAGAGAATTTTAGCATGATGCTCTTAATTGGTATTTTTTTTTTCAATGATACCCCAAATATATAATGTTTCGATTTTTAAAAACATATTTGTTCTTTCTCAGAGATAATTGATGTGAAATTGTGTGTATATTGTAAGACAATAAATTTGATTTGTGAATTTATGTATAAACTGCATTATTGCACGTTGAAACTTGAAAATATGTTTCATGTTTTACTTAAAAAAAAATTATAATCTTCAATTATTATTTAACAGATCTAAATAATATTAATATTTAAATTTATGGACTTAAGTCCTTATGACACGGACATTCAGCTAATAAACAAATTTATTGATGTACCAAATCCAAATTTTATGATAATGTATTGTTGCAATTAATTGTCCTAGATATATGAATAACATTATAATAAATTAATGTAATATAATGGTTTTGCATAATCTCATATATAAAACTACGTGTAACTATAATTATAAATATTATATTTTTATTGATATTAGTTATCAATTTAATGTTATTATATGCATTTTGTATACATATAATACAAATTGAAATTTATAAAATATAATAAATGTCATAATATATTATTTTAATATTTTACACATTCAGAAGGGAGTGATAAAAGTCTTGAATATTTGCATTAATAATAATATTTTATTCTTGGAACAGTAAAAATATTCACTCTTCAACTTTAAAGGTTAGCGTAACCATAATTTAAAAAAAAATAACAATAGACTTGACAATTCGTAATTATTCAAATAAGCAATTTTTAGACTAGATATAATATTTCAAAATATAATTTTTGCTCATTTTCAGCTATTTAGAGGCACTTAAAATGTTCAACTTTTCATAGTTTTTAATTTCTAAGTCAAAAAGCTTAAAAATATAATATTTAAAGTCCTCATTCTTATAATTACTACAAATTATCAAAAATATGCTAAAGAATTTTTTTTTTGAAAGAAATATCTTACGATTTAAGTTATATTGTTGTCATCTATCTGCACATATTTGTATACATAAAAAAATCTCATTATTAAAATAATAATGAATCTAACTATCTATTATACGGATGTGAATATGATGTGATTTGGGTTTGAAAAAAAATCTAACCCATACCGAGTTACTAATAGAAAAATAAATTACTAATAACAAAAAAATATGTACACTAATATTATATTCTTAGAAATATAGCCCGACAGACAGTCTCTGATCTAAATCGTATTATCTAACACTAGACACCTACTATACAAAGGAGAGACGACTTCCTCAGTTTTTTTAAAATCAAATTTCTATTTTTATTTTTGAAACAATAGCAATTACTAATGAAGTTTTTTCTATGTAAGTGTAAAATTATTATTATGTTAAATATTGATATGAAGCCAAGTTAAGAGGTTTATATTTATAGGCAAATTAACAACACCGATGGGAAATTTATTTTTTCGTCCATGTATTTTGACGTTCAGGTGTTGCTCACAGCTTTAGACACTATCTATAATATAGGTTGATATCAAATTTTGAAATGTTTTTGAATCAAATATCAAAAACTCTTGTCGGGCACAAGTCTCGTGCTGTAATAAAGTTGTTCTAGGTAGGTACTTGAGATGCGTGACGTTCACCATGTCCCAGAAAAACTAACTTCAATATTCATCACGATTCGTCAAATCCTCGACACGCAGCCAATTATTGAAACTATGAAACTATTGAGTACAGGGGGGGGTTACCTTTTTTGACGACTTTTCCGTTTGTGACGACGGCGATAAAAGCACGACGGTCCGCTCTATATTATATTATATTCGAAAGTCACTGAAACATTTTCCTTCTGATCTCGAGCATGAGCGGAATGTGCCCATTTAATATTAATATAATAAGTATACGTTCATAATGAATCATAATATGCACGTATACACTCGTTTCAGACTAGTCAACCTATAATCGTATTTCTGGCACAAGCGCGAGCATAATAAATAACTTAAACGCTTAACTTCTTAAAAGATAAGGATGAGGTTTGAAATCTTAGAAGCAGACTTGTCCGGCGATTTCTAGTCGCATGTGCTCTTGATTAATTAAATCTGCTGCTCCGAGAAGGATTATTATGCTTGTTTTATACTTACTTCTAGGTAGGTGGTGCATTGTTTACATATAATCTAGGAATAAAACTTGAATTTAACCGACACGAACTACTTGCACCTAACCATTATATTATATTTTATAGTGTTGAGATTTATTTCGCGGACGAATTAATATTTTCAAGTTCATAATAATAATAATAATATATTTTCACGAATACATTATAATACGAGTACATTATCGCCGAAATCAAATGGGTTATATAATGACGTGTCATGTAAAATAATGTTAACCAACAATGAATTGGCTTTATATCGATCCACGTCAGACCGAAATATTGTTGTTATTATAATATAATACTCTTATGATTTGCCCACGGAAATATGAGTGTATAAAGTATTATTGCAAAGAAACGATACATTACAGTTTACACACCGCGATTTAGCCACAGGTATTATATTATAGGCCTTCTGTTTGTTGGGATACGGTCAAACAGTTATTTGTCTAGCCCAAATAACATATTATATCGTTCAATTCATCTGCAAGAATATAATATAATTCAATTGTATCGGACGAACTGCAGATATTTTAGTTATTCAACAAACTCGAGTTGTACATTAACAGAGGAAGGTGCAACAATAATTAATATCGTTACAATAACTTATGTGCAGATATACAAAATTGTTTGAGTAAGGTTAAACCCTCCGAATAACGTTTATTTAGGAGTAAAATGCACCACTATAACATCCGCTATAGGCACTCGCGATTATTGTAGATATAGACAACCTATACCTGTAGATAATATATCACACTATTTCAGAGTCTCCAACACGTCATCACACGGGTACTATATTATATTATAAAGACATTTATTTTAGAAAATATTCGAGAAAATATATTTTGAACGGCGGAGACGCCAAAATATATGACACTGTACATTCGGAGACGTTTGCAGATATTTTGAGTGGCATGAGTATATAATAATATTACGCCACAAATTCGTTTTTCGCTTGGCAATATTCGACGTTCAATCAGCCTGGAAGGTGGTCTATATCAAATTAAAGCCACAAAGGTTGTGCGATCTATGCGGGGCACGCATTCAGCGAAGATGTACCGAAAAATATGCCAAGTGCCGAAATT
>PVMI01061550.1:0-12786 GCA_008528875.1 Aulacorthum solani | reverse complement strand
TTAAACATTTAATACGAGATTATTCATAAGTTGTTAGGTACTTGTTTTTAAAATTTTAAAAATATTAAAGTTAAATCAGCACATTTTTTACAAGTATTTAAAGTTAAAATTTGCACCGAAATAATGATATACATTTAGATTTATAAACAAAGTTACAATAACTATAGTTTTGTGAACATATGTAACTAATACAAATTATTCATATATGATATATATTAAATAATAATATAAAATATACACCAAAAGCCAATTCCTATTATGAACATATAATAATTATGTACTAACGAATTTTGTAATTAGGGATTTGTTTTATGTTTATTTAGTTTCTTATATAGTTATATCTTATAACTAAGTATTAAAATATTATGTATATTATCCAATATCCAGCAATGCTAGTTTACCATTAAACGAACTGCACCATTATGTTTTTCTACAGATGTTAGTTTATATACCTATTACAGTGGCATAAAATTGTATTATACAAGGTATTAATATATTATAAGTATATTATGGTATACAATCATTTCATCCAAGTTATATAAAAAAAAAATATACTCATAAATATTATAAGAAAGTTAATTTGTTATTTAAGAAAATAATTTTCAATAAGTTGTAAATTCATTATTTTTAATAAGATATTTTTAATGAAAGTGATTTGTTTAAAATTAAACTCACACACGGGTTATTCAAACTTAAAATATTTATGGAAAATAAAAAAGAACTATTAGAAAGTGAAATGTTATTACTTTCCAGGGAATAAAAAATAATTTTTTATTACCATACTTACGTGTCTGATAGTTTTTTATTGTTGAAAAGTTTATTACACTACTGAACAATGGATTAATATATAACACTAATAATATTGTTAGGTTTACTTTCTTACTTATAGGTATATTTGTTTTATATGTATTAATGATATATAAAATAACAAAATGGTTATATTACTATTATTATAAGATACATTTTTAAATAGTTAGCTACACAAATTATATGTGAAAATATTTCTTAAATTCTACATAATTAATGTTTAGTCAGATGTCAACACACCAAAAACTAAGTTAACTAATACTTATGACATTTCACACAAATATACAATTATAATATGTATTGACTTATATAGTAGCTAATAACTTCTACTGATCTGATATCCCTATAAACACCAAAAATGTCACGCCCTGCCATTGTAAATAGTAACAAGTATTTACAAAAAAATAAGGAACATGGAAGGAATTTCCATAATTAAAAAGAGGTAAAAATAGATGTTCAGTTTAGATTTATTTTATAAATTGTGTTATTATTTATTATTACAAGAAATACAATTTTATTAACATCATAATATTAGTTAGTACTCTGGACTCATAAGACACTGACATTAAATTATATCAAGTGTAGAATACTAACATATGAATTAAAAATTATCAATATTGACTTGTTATTTTTTTAAATGTCGCTTTATAATTATATATATATATTATGATTATGTTACAATTATAATGAAACAAAATAGAACTATACAAAAATTGTGCTTTAATGGTGTTACATCCTGTTTGGATCATTTTCTATATAGTACATATATACTGAGGTAGACTTAAGTAAAAAAATAGCTGTTTTATACCAATGAATATGAATAAATATGCACAAAACCCAGACTTGGATTTATACTGTTATCAACGCTCGTATCATTCTGAAAAAAAAATAAATGCATATATAAATACTACATCAATTTGTGTAACAAAAGTAAATAAGTTGTTTACCCATATAAGTAATAGAAAAATGAGAACAGATAAAATGATAATTTTATCCAACCCTCGCGTTGATATTTATGCAATTTGTCAGCATTCATAATACTTGTAGGATCATAAAGACCAAAACCAGACATTACTGGTCTACTTTGATATCTATTTAAAAAAAAAAATCAACTTTTTTAATTATGCTATAAGTAAAAAAAAACAGTTCTTTTAAAAAACAGCATAATATTTATAAAATAGATACGTTTGTTACATTTTAAAATATTATCAGATACCTTTTAACATGATAAGCCATTAATGGTATATTAATAGCAAACGAAATCCACTGGCCTCCAAACAAAAATAAAAGATTGAAGAAAAAGTGTATCATATACTCAGGAATCACTAACTAAAATCAAAAATAAACATTTTTGATTACAATATTATATTATATTATTGTAAAAAATTACGGAAAAATACAATGAATTTTAAACATGAGGAAACTTTATATATTGGATATCTATAAGGCTGGATTAACTTAAAAGAAACTATTGTTAATTTTCTTAATTAAATTAAATAAAGTTATATCCTATTTTTTCAATTAAAAAATGTATAAACTTCTATAAAATTTAAAAAAATAGAACAGTAATAATATTATAATATGTTCTGAATAAAAATATTATTTTTTTATAATACACTAAACTTCTAATTTTGAGGTGTAAAGTGTTAACTGAAGTGCAAGTTAAGTACTGACTAAAATATATTAAGTTCAAACAGAGTTTATCCTCTATTTTATAAAGTATTTACACGAAAACTTCTAGTAATTTAGTTTATTCATTTTCTATAGTTTAAATTCAATCAATGTTTACGTTAAATAGAATTATGTAACTAATAAAGTAATAAACTAGAAAAATCTTGCCCCAAGTAATGTAAATACAAAACTGAAACATAATTAATATTTATTATTCAATAACAGCCCCATTCAAATAAGATTTTTGAATTCCTATATGATATTTGTCTTATTATTTTATGTCATAATATAAAAATATCACACATTTAGTATACATAATAATAGTTAGGTAAAAATTTGTTAAAATTAAAACCAACTACTCTTTACATTCAAAAGTATTTTTAATTTTTCATACATTGTAATCATTTTTTTACAATTTTAATTATAATACTTAAATATCCATAGGTATATATTAACAAAAGTATTAATGCTAAATAAATAATAGAAAAATAAACATTATAAGAAAGTACTATGCTGTCATATTAAATTGTTATTGTCTACCATAGGTGTGAGTAGAATGGGTGCAGCATATATTTTTAACCAGTCCTACAGAACAATAAACACTAAGCAACCTACTTTTTCCCCAAAATCGAAATGTTGTTATTCGTTCATAATATACAAATTACAAATATAATGGACAAATCAGTTATCAGATTATGACTTATGGGTTATGGGCATCTATGATTTATTTTAAATCCTTGAGCTGGTTGAATGATTATATTGAGCTATTATGGTTATGTTTGTATTTATTATCTCATTAACAGTACATTTAGTGCGTACATCGGATTTCTCCATCAATATAAAACAATTAGGTATAATTTTAGACTTCTCATGTTGATAAAATAGTCTTATCATTTTTCATTTGAATAACATTGAATATTATTATTTTTATTTTATTTTCAATTCAATGTTTTTTAAATTATTTATTCTATATTTCTATGTAAAAATTTCAAATAAATATCTACCGGAACACTAAATTTAAAATAAATTGCCAGGTGCAGTGAAAGCAGCATTTGTTGAACCCGTGCTCACACCTATGTTGTCCATATTATTCACTATATGATAAACCTATTTATTTAAAACTAATTAATAAAAATATTATAAGCCACGGGTTTGAATGCAATATAGTTTATACATATCTATTTAGAATTATTGTAGGTCAGAGATAATTTTAGAGCATATTATTATTATTAATTGATACTTGTATTATGCCTATAATGTGTTTTATAAAACAAAATTTAATTAAATCAATAATATCTATAATTAATTTACAATTTTATGTTCAATTCAATATAATTAAAACTGAATTATGAATGCATAATTGTTTATCCAACTAGTTTTGTTTATACTTACTGGATTTAGACTGTTACATTGATCTATAGGATTTTTGCTATCAGTTTTAAGTTCATCAAATGCAATAACCTAGAAAATAAATTAAATATTATGTAGATAATTAAATTTATAATAACATCAAATATATATATATTAAACATTTCTAATATAATCATTAATCACGTATAATCAGATCAAAACTAATATTTCATAAATAAATAATTTTAAACAAGGTTCTAAATATTTTAAATTCATTTAAAATGATGTTATGGTAAAGAAAATAAATGTTAAAATAGGTAAAGGTTATTTTTACTACGGAGAAATATAAAAACAATAAGCAAGGAAAGCCTGAGAAAAAAATAATTGTAAGATCCATTAAAAGGGGAATAGGTAGTAAAGATCTCTTTATCCACTCATAAACAATATGTTTGATATATGCTGTGTATATTTACATTGTTTAGCTAGACAAATTAAATCATCTGTAAAACGTTTAAGCCACATACCTAAAAACATTTTAATTGATCTCTAATAATTCTATATTTTTATTACATTATAGTAGGTACTTACATGGAATATTGAAAAAAATATTAAAAACGCATCTGATACCATGGCCACGATATAAGTGAATACTGAGAATGTGAACGACATTGTGATAGTTTGTTGTACTCAGTTAACTTAAAAGTAGTTAAAACCGAACCTCAAACAAATTAATCTGAAATATATCATCATAATATATTAACATAATAGATAATAGAGAATAGAGAATAGAAGTTTAATTGTTTGGTGACGATCATCACTACCATTTAGACAAAGGAAAAAGAACTGTAAAATTGTCAGCAGATTAAAGTATTAAAACATCAATCGAATAGATCTCTCGTTTGTCGAAATCATATCGAAATGTTTGTAATTACTGTGGTACATGCGAACACGCCGTACAATCCTAAAACGTACGTTATATTATAATATTAAAAATATTAAAAATTAGATTCATTAAGTACATTATTACAATTTAAGTGTAAGAACATCAAACAAAAAATATAATTATATAATAGGGCTAGTCAAGACTCAAGGCGTTCGCGATTTACTCGTAAACATTCGTAATGGTTTATCGCATTTAGTATTATAGGATAATCATTACAAGATAATTATTGATAACAACCGAGTGCTAGCGATAACGGCTTCGGCGATTGGGCTTGGAACTAAATCAGTTGTGAAGCCGACTATACAATACAATTTTATCATCACCGACTGTATGCACTATGTCATTATCAAATGTTATTTTTTTGACAAAAATTGAATTAACCCACAACTGTAGTGGCTAGTAGTAAAATAAATTACTTCAATCACAATAATACCGTAACATCATGTACCTACTTAGGAATATTGTAGGCTGACCGACCGTTTTCGCTCAGAATCGTTTTTCGTAAACAATGATTATTGAATTAAAATATAGATAATATTATCTATTACAACGACATGCTCGAGAACGGTACCCACTTGTCAACCTTTTTTCATATACCCATATATATTCAGTCTAAACGCTGGAATTTTGTTATATCAACCCATTCTTCTGAACATTACAGGGAATTTTTACATTCAACTCCCAACTTGATCTTTGAAATGATTAAATTATTACGTGTGTAAAAAATATGATAATATATTTTGTAGATTTTTGTAAGTAAATATAAAGTACAATGTATTAGTAAACACAGTGGCGTNNCCGTCTAGCCCAGGCCTGCTCAATTTTTTTTTAACATTAATTTTATTTTTTTCACAAGTAAAAATATCTTCATCAAAATGTAATATTATAAATTATAATTTATACTTGTAACACAAAAGTATCAGCCATCATGTTATATAATATATAATAGTTTAATACACATTACTCATAGATAATAATATTATCTATACCCCTAATGTTATTTTACATGGATGACATTTTACGCATCATTAATCATTTATCTTTTTACTTACACAAATCATATTTAGATATTATTAAGTGCTTGAAATTGATTAAGTCAACTATTTTACAACTAAGTAATATAAAAACTCAAAAAAAATTTGAGAAATTTTATGAGGAAACTTTAGTTGCTACAAAAACTGCAAATATTATATCACAAGATAAAACTGATTTAAATACAGTCAAAAAATCAAATTTACTTCTAAAATTTAGTGTGTCATGTCCTAGTGAAGGTAAATTATAAAAAAAAATGAAACACAAGGCACAAGTACTAGTAATAAAATTGTTGCATTTAGACAGCAATACTTTGAGATAATCGATAGCAATTCTTAATGAACTAGCTAATAGATTTGAAAAAAATAATGATTTTTTGACGGCTATTGATGTGTGTGATCCCAATTCTACTAACTTTATGGATGTAACAAAACCACTGAACCTAGGTGAGTTATGCGAAGAAAACTCTACCACAATAGAACAAATCATATCACAGGAAAAATTAGTTAAAACAATGTTGAATAAAGCTCTTAACATTTCTGATGTCCATAAAGAATTCACAAGCTTAGAACCAACATTCAATGATATAAAAAAAGTAATAACTAGAGTTCTGGTTATTCCTGTGTCAAGTGCAGCTGCAGAAAGAAGTTTTTCGGCAATGCACAGGATAAAAACATATTTGAGATCAACAATAACTACTAAGCGCCTTCATGATAAGTATTGCAAACTGCAATATGATCAATTGAAAGAGAGTTCAGTAGTCCATTGATAAATTATCCAAGTGCTGTAATTTATGAATTTTCAAAGACAAAAAATAGACGAATGTCCTTTACACTTTATAAATGTATATTAATTTATTTTTGTATTTAATAATTTTATTAAATTTTAAGTTGTTTTCTTTTGAAGTTTTGATAGTCTATACAGAATAAGAACTAAAGTAGTGAAGTTATATTTTCTTATGCCTAGTTTGTTACCCCTTGTATTTAATTAATATTTTTAACAATTATTTGGTATTTTAATAGGTACTCTTAAAGTTAAAAAATAAACTATGTTCCAAAATAGATAGGTAGGTAATAACCAAAATGAAAAACCCAAAAATTCACTACTCATTATGTGCCGTTTGCTAGATAAAATATTCTCTATGTATCTAGTTCTGATTAGACTACAGAACAAAACAGGCTTACTCAATTATTTAGTGCTGGACACGGCACTGAGTAAACAAATTGTTGCTTCTATAATCTATAGTTCTATTGAAATTTATAATATACTAATTCTTATATTATATAAAATAATCTTATAATATTACTATAGTTGTTATACTATAGTTAGTTAATATAGTTTTTAATACTAAAATATTTTTTTTTAAAAAAGCAAAAAATATACTAGAAGAGAGCGGTCACCCATCCATTTATGTAGCAAAAAACCGCTGGCTGAGCCGAAGAAATCTTGGTAGAATCCCAAAGGTTGTCCTTACGGTAACAGTGAATGGAAAAAATATGTTATTTAGTTTATAGTTTTATGTTTATTTAGTAACAAAATAATTTACGTACTTATACCTACTTTCGTAATTTTGATTAATTTCGTAGTTTTTCAAACATTATATTACCGTTTAACACTGTGTTTTTGTTATTTTTACAAAATTAAATTGAAATTTACTGAATATTTTTACATCTTAACCCCGACCAAAATTTTATTAAACTTCAATATATATGTATGGTATGTCTATAAAAACTAAAAATATATAATAATATTTATTGTAAATTTTTTATTTTCAGTAATAAACTATTAACTACTGGTTGTTAACATTTCATTACCAACAGTAGAAACATGTAAATAGAATAAATAGTTACATATTTATAAATTATTATAAATGTAGGTAGGTATAAGGGCATAACTATTAACTGCCTATTTTAGCTTAAAATTAGTCTAAATATTTTGAAAACTTCATTGTACCTTGGAAATTAGAAAATAATAATATAGGTAACGTAGCCATTACTAGCCGATGGTGATTGGTGAATGATTTATGATATCTACACTCAAGACTCAACGATTAATATTGTATTTAAATTAAAACAAAAAAAAAGCAGGGAAGTGGATGTCTGCTGTACATTAGGGTGTCAACTGTCAAGTCAAAATATCCTCGACAAAATATCCCGAAACGAAAATATCCCCGAAAAATATTCCATGACGAAATATCTTGCGTAAATATTAACTCAAAATGTTAACCTCTTTCATAGAAGTTGCATAAATATTAATTGAATAATAATGCAATACATTTATAATTTACATTTATAAAATACAAAAACAAAATATAAAATAATTAAAAAATGTTTAAATAAATGTTAAAATATTTTTTGTCAAAAATTTAAAAATATGAATATATGTACATAATTGTAATACCAAGTTTCAACTAAACAGTTGTGTAGGATAAAGCCAAGAAGGTACCTATAATTTATAAATAAAAACTAATAATAAACAAACACAATTTCATACGTTAAAACATGATTCTAACATGCATTATTTTTCGATTCAATTGCAAAAAGCCAAGTCGGAGTTATGTAATAGTTATTAGTTTATTACAGTGGATAATTTAACTAGTTAAGTTATTATAGGTACCTATTAAATTAATAAAAAAAATTAATTTACTAGCTACATTAAAAGTTTTTTTAAAAATGAACTTTGTAGTAGGTACCTATAGGCTATAGTGCTCGTTAATTCGAATAAACAATTTTATTTGAACTAGAAAATTATCAGTACGACTACATACATGTACCTATTGAACCTATTAATAATTTATGATTATCTATTAACAAAATAATAAACTGCAGAACCTCATTAAGAGAACGTAACAGTGGCATTTGTTGTCTCCGTCTTACAAGTGCGTAACATAGAAAATATACGCTCAGCAGATCACGTATATATTCGTTAGCTTAAAAATTATAGAGTGAATCGACCTATTACGCAACTTTATGGTAAAAACATTATCTGTCTTTGTACTTTGGTTTTTTACGAGTTCAATTTTCTAGCAAGTTATGCGTTTATAATATAGCGTAAATAAAAAATGCTCATAATTCACTTAAAAATTGAAATATCGTAAAAAAAACCAACAAACAAATACAGACAATGTTCTTACTATCAAGTTTCATAATAATTGTGGGGTGACAATACAAAACGTACTGTTTGCATTTTTGTCAAAATGGAGTTATACATTGAATCATATATTAGAAATGGCGGGGGATCGATTGGCATCATCAGATTAGGTAAAAAAAAACGTAATACTTCCCATTCAATAACCGTTTTTAAAAAAATTAATCGAAGCAAAAAGTACTATTTGCACTATATAAATTTTGTCAAAATTAACTATTTACTGTTCGATTCAAAACGTACTATTAAGTATAGATTCCGTAATAAAAAGTAAAAAAGTTTGTCTAAACGTGCTAATTACATAAATTTTTCCAAAACGTTCTAGGTATTTCCATCCATTATGCAAAATGTACTGTTTCCCATGTACCTACATATGGTATAGGACTGAAAATGTATTAATGCAAAACGTACTATTTTCAAAAACGACTGTGTATTAAAATTTGTTTTTATGGTTGCATTTTATCAAATTATATGGTAAATTTTTATCTATTTTTAAACATTTTCGCAACATGTATATCTCAATTATTTAATGCTCAGCAGAAAAAAACCCTCCCTGAAAAATATGAAAAACGCAAATAGTACGTTTTGCATTGTCGCTTCACAATTATAGGTCGATTCAGTCCAATTTTTTATGCTAAAGAAACTGCACGTGATCTACTGAGTGTAAATTTTTTATGTTGCCCAATTGTAATTTCTAAAACGTAGACAACAAATGCCAGTATAAGGTCCTCTTAATTATAATAGGTTTAACTATTAGGCGGTTCAATTTCCACAATATCCGATAGGTATGACTAGCTACAAAAAATAAACATCAAAGTATTTTAATATTGTACATTTGTACTACTGTACATTTGAACCTACTATATTGTAGCATTGTATATTAATTTACGTCTAAACATAAATGTATATCGTGTTTAGTTTTAATTAGAAATAAATGAGTAATTACAATTTACGTATATATCGTATAAATTATGAATATTATTAAGTACATAATATATAGGTACTTACATAAATAAAAAAAATATATGTTTAATAAGTAATCTTGATTTTTGATATCTATATGAACAATGCGAAACCATAACAATATATTATATAGGTACCTACAGGTTACAATAATCTAATAATTTTCATAAATTCAATTAAATATTAATTATAAAAAGGTAAATGAGGTTACTATAAGCTTGGCCATTAAATCAACAATAATAATAATAATTATACAATATTAACACTATTATAGTATTATAGTACCGTATCATTTATTCGTATTGGTTTATTAGTTTATTTCTCATTAGTCATTAATTACTGATCAACTGTGTGAATTAATTTTGTTATAATAATAATTATAATTTTTGACTATCATTTTGTTGTGTTCTGGGCCAATGGTTATGTTATATATACTTACATGGACATACGGTGTGGATATTTTAATGTACTTCAATGAACCAAAAACTAATGATTGTATATTTTTATGTAACTATTATGAAATATGAATATTCGCAATACTTAGATATAGGGTGTCAGAGAATCGCTGCTGTAAAAATTGTATCACAGCAATCACCAAGTTGACTATAATATAATATATAATACGTACAATATTCACCCTCGTCGTAAAAACTTGATTGTGCACAAGCACTCACACTTAAGTCACGAACAGACGCTTTTCCGTTGGCAATAATTATTGTTATTATCATTATTTTAATAATAAAAATTACTATTATTATTATTCTATGTAATATACATTGTACAAACGATGAAAAAGACATTCGTTTGAAGTAATACAATACATGAGCATATCTATATGGGTACCCGAGATATATACCTCATATCACCAGCTTAAACAACCACCCCCGGCGATATAACACAGCATGCGAGACAGAATAAGGAAATAATGAGCTCTATATATAAGCACCACAAAACGTGCAGATTTCCGCTTCCGGTAACATATTAATAATATGTATAATATGTATATGCATATAATATTATATTATATATAGTACCTGTTTATAAAGTATGTACTTTAGGCTCATACTAATGTATAACATCGCCATTTTAATATTTTAAAGGAGGTTTTATACTTATATATATATACATATATATATGTATGTATATGTATATAATATAGTGTATTACAAATTTTAGTTAACTTCCCCACAATATATTATAACGACAACTAAATAATAAAACTCTTCTCGGAGAGTTGTTTGCAAGGATCGAGTTTTGATTGTTTGCATTTTTTTTTCGTCTACTGTTTACGTAGTAGTCCGTCTCCCTTAACGACTACCCATATATCTGTATAGCAGGCAAGCAGATGGGGCACGTTCCTATCTATGTGTATACAGTCGCTGTAAATTGTAATTATATATCTTTGTGTGTGCGTGTATAATATTATACAGCTCGACGCCCTTATTATTACTAATCGGTGAATAGGGTAGGTAGGCATGCCATATGTACATAAATATCAACAATATATATGCACTCTTCAAGAATATGAGTAATGCTTAGAGACATATTTTATATTATATTCCATCGAGACAGTAGCTTATTTAGTATCATTGTGTGTTGACTGTAAAAAGGGGGAGGGGGTAACCAAACAAAACAAAAAAGGGCTGCATATGAACTGAGTCACAATAAAACCTTATATAGAACGAATTGAGTATAGTGAAATTTAGAATATAACATGTGAAATGAAAAGAAGGTAAGTAGTAGATTTATTAATATGGCTAAAAGCGGATAAAAACATCTAAGAATCCCATGGGCTGATATGTCATTGGCCCCCAACAAAGATAACCCACAAATTATCTAGATAAGATAATATTTAGAAGAAATTCTTGAACCAATATATCATGTATAATATATTAATAATTTGAAGTATAGGTACATTAGTGATAAATGTAAAAACATTTTAATATGCAACAAAATAGTAGTTGTAAAGAATTTTGAAATTTGAAAGTTTGAAAGACAGATGACAATATTATTTGAATATGTAAGAGTATTTCAATTTTCGAATACAACTATATAGACACCAAGTATTTAAATACGTATTCTGAATACTGTCGCCAGTCTATCAAAAGTATTTGAATACATAAATACAAATACAATTTATTAGTACTTTTTTGTAGTATAATTAAATGCTTTTATATATTTGGTATAACTCAATTACAAATAACTGTAGATAAAAAAATTTTTTACAAATGTTAGGTATACCTAAGATTTGAAAATTGAATACAAGATTATTCATAAGGTTTTTTGTTTATTACATAAAAAAGGTGTACCTTAAATTCACATTCATTTTTTATGATCGTTTGAAGTTTAAATTTTACGACTTATATCAGATGCGTGTATAATAACGAATTTTTTATTGAACGATTTTCTCATTTAGTTGTAATTTAAAAATTAATAATACATAGTAGATACTTGAAATTTTCAAAAAATGTTTATTTTATCATTTCATTTATAATATTATAACATTTTCAAAATATTTCACCCTTTTTGAGCTATTTATAAACATTTAAAATTTCTTTAAATCTTTAATCTAAAAATGTCAATAAAAAAATGTTTGCTAAGTTAAAAAAATTTCTCAATTTAATATAAAGTTCCTCATAGGTTGAAATTATATTTATTTAAAAATATAAAAGATACATAAGTACCATTTTTTTATAAGCATTTGAATTTAAAATTTTAGGAACATTCATCATAATCATGAAAATGTGAAAATTACTTCGTGGTTGAAAATGTATTAGTTGTGTAATTTTTATAGCTGGAAGTTGAAAATGTAAAACAATATATTTCGTAAGTAGTTAATGCTGTAAGTCTGCAACCAAAAAATGTAAAAAAAAATG
>PVMI01061548.1:0-24124 GCA_008528875.1 Aulacorthum solani | reverse complement strand
TTATAAATTGATTGTATATTTGTACTTTATTTTTTTTACATTTTCGTGTCATTTCTATCCTATAACAATGAAATAATTCGTATCCGAACTTTAACTATTTTTAAGTATACGTACTAAATATATAAAGATAATATTTTAAAGTTTCATCTTGTGGTAATTCAAACTTTTTTTTCAAATAAGAATCACTCTTTTTTTCTATTATATGATTAACAGATAGGTTTTTTGTTGAAAATCTGAAGGGACTTAAGATTTAAATTAATTCAAGCGAAAATTCAAAAGAATAGATTTTGAGTTATTAAACTCTGTGTGTATAAGATAATAATCTTAAATAATTGATTTACATAAATATAAAATATAAGTAATATTTAGTCTAGTTGCTAAACAGACATTTTCCTATACAAAAATATATTTGTATAGGTATACGGTTAAAATTACATTTTATTTAATGAGAGATATTATTATTTTATCGTTTTTTGTTTTTAGTTTTAATTAGATATTAATCCTATCCAGCAGTTTATAATTTAGTGTAACAACAAGGCTGTGGCACTGCCGTAATAATATATTTCATAATTTGCAATTGGATCGCAGTCGAGATCAAAAGCTATACCGTATTATATAAATTGAACGATTTAAATCATTTTAATATGTTACCGGCCTTCGCTTCTTGACTGATATATTATAATCATCCTTTAACAGATACCCACTCATTCGAAAACGTCCGATTATATCCAAATATACAATACAGTGAATTATTAATTTTTGACTATAAAGCATAATTTTTCTATTTTTAACCAATATAATTACCTATTTGTACTTATTTACTTGTATCTATGTATGATATGAACACATATTATATATAATAATATCCACTTCCAAATTGGTACACTAATGCCGGAAATGGGTTAGAATATAAATTATAATTTTTTCATTTTTGTTTACATGCAAATCAAATAAAAAATGGATATTGAAATTTTTTTATTAAAACATATTATTTATACATCTCTATTAGTTTAACACAATAATAAGTATAATTATCTTGAATACACAATTATTAATTTTCTTTTTTTATAGATTATTTATTATAACTTTTTATTATTCATGATAAAATATTACCTATATAATAATTTATTATATTTTATTTGATGTGAAAATCATATTTTTTTAGCATTAAAGTTATTTAATTAGTCAGTTAATTTTTTATTTTTTGAAGATTCCTTGTTATATTTTGGTTTATAAGTTGTCATCGAAGAAGTTTTTATTAAAATTAAACACGATTTCATAGAATATTTTTTGTGTCTATATTTTCAAAATTTACATTGATTGTTTAAACAAAACTTAAAATGTAAAAGAAGTTACCTCACATAAAAATGATTAATTATATAATATAAGTTACATATCTATATAAGAATATTTTACAATGTATTTAACTGAAATGTGAATGAAAAATATTTTTCAATTATTAAAAGAAAATAGTAATTATTTAAATGTTTGAATTATTATATCTCTTTAAATATTTAAGACTAGCTATATGAAAATGAAGCCTATGCTAAAAATGTAAGTATTTAAACATTTTAAACTTGTCTTTTTAATTTACACTTCCCTGCAAACATTTATTATTATTCTTTGGAATATTTATGATTTTACTAGATGTAAAAAAACTTTCAGCTTAGGAAGTTTTCCTATAATGCAGTCTTGTCTCTCCAGTATCATTTAAAAATTAATAAGCAATTCTTAAAAATAAAAATAATTATGTAGATATGTATTATGTATATGTAATAATTTAAATTATTCATTTCTTTTTTATATGAGTAACTAGTAATGGGTACAGTATACCTTTGTATTTAAATTGAAAAAATAATAAATGACCATTATTCATTAATATATTAAAATTGACTGAAACGATTATAAATATATATATAAGCATATATTTTTGTTATTTTTAGAATAGTAAATGATCAGCGTAAGTTGCATTATCAGAACAAAGATAAAAATGTTTAAATTTGCTGCAAACAAACTGAAAAAATATTTTATCACTTTTCCACCTATGTATTAAGCTTAAAAAGAGTTGAACTTAGAAATTGTATTATTATTTACTTATATGTTTTTGAAATATAAATCGATTTTAGTAAAAACTGTGACCATTTTATTTCCATGTTACATCAGGTACTTTTTTATCCATCTAGAATCTGGATAAACTAATGGAGCATTTAAAAAATAAATTCTCTAATGTATTAACTAAATGAGGTAAAATTGAGTCTTATGAAACTTTTAGACAATTTATAATTGGAGCAAGACAAAATAGTATTAGTTAAAACTAAAAATAAAACAACACATAAACCAACTCATTTCTCACTCCACCTAGAATAAAATAATAGATCAATAACTTAATTGCAATAGTAATTAGTAATTACCTATAAGTTGTGAAGACCGTAAGTATAATAGTATAATGACTTATGATTAATTTTACTATTTTAGGTAGGTAGATTAAGTACACATACTAAGCTTAAATATTAAATACACACAAATTAATATGAAGTTAAGAACGATAATAATTTAGCTATACGGGGTCTACTGTCTATGTCAAATTTACATAAAATGTGGAATCTAATTAAATAACGATAATTATAAGTCAATCTCTTCAACGATTCTGAAATGTGATTATTGTCGTATAGTACCACCATATATACGAATACACGGGAAGAAAGCATGTTATTCTGAAATTGAACTTTTTTACCACCTTCTAGTTTAGTATTAGTTGGAGCTATCATATTATGAGATAATGATGATGGGTTTTCCTAACATGGCAAGGGCGCACCCTGTTTTTGTAATAATGGACGGATTTTCACAGTCAGCTAAAAAAACCACATAAAGATACGCGTGTGTTTGAGTTCATTACAATCAAATTGGAGGTAGTTCGCCTTTAACAATGCATTTTTCTATCTCTTTTTTCTTGATCCAATTTGTGCAGTTAGGGGATTTCGAATGATGGCCTATACACTCGAAGGAGCTTCTATCGGGTGATTGCAAGCTTTTTTTTAAATGGCTCGTTATTTCGATTTAAGAGCTTCACTCTACTACATCTGTCTAGTGTTATTACAAAGAATGCTGGCATTTCCGAATAGATAGTATAGTCTTGGGTTAGAACTGTAAATGTGGTCTACAATGTTTAGAGTCTACTGTTCGATAAAAATGCCACGTTTGTACAGTAGGTAGTCTATAGAAGTTTAAGTGCAACTTTCTTTTTCTCTAAGGACTTACGAAAAACGATCAAAGAGCATTTAAAAACACCCGACCAATGTAAACTGACTGTCTATAATGACTAATATATTAATATATTAATGATGTCGATCACCTGCAATATGTGATGATTAAAGTGTTGTCTAATACAGGCTAGTCCATAATATAGAGGATAAAATAGTTATTAGGTATAGTTAAAATAAATTAAGTATCCAACTATTGAATAGAACAAGAAGAAAAAATCTTAAGTTAATTAAAGAAATATTTTTTATTTAAATTTGTGAATTGAAGTGTTTACTCCATAATAGGTAGTATTATTTTCCAATTTTTATGATTTACGCGGTAGTGGTAATAATTTATTTTTGAGGGGAAAATTAAGATAATATTACATTAATTATCCTATAACCAGTATAATATAAAGTAAAATAATTGCCGAATGATGTATCTACTATACCAATAATTTTATTAGGTAAGCATATAAATACAATCTTAATAACATTTATTCCTTATCAATATAGTATTATTGGACGAAATTGGATTATTTAAATCAAAAATTAAATTCTATATTTTTTAAGTAGGTAGACAATAAAAATTAACATCAAGTTAACCACAGAAACCCATTTAACACATACAAAAAAAAATATTAATTAAAAATCTTAATTGAGTCACTGCTAATGAGCTCAAGTGTTCAATTCTAATAATTATATTCTTTCATTTATTTTCAAATTTGCTTATTATGCACTGGGTGTATTTTGTATGAATCGTAGATAGTTTTAATAAATATATAATAATACAAATAAAATTAATTATTATAATATCAGTTACCTATGCATAATAATTGTAAACTGATATACCTACTTATAAAATACGAGGCAGAGAAAATTGTTTTATGATTTCTTAGTATTACATAAAGAAATATTTTAAAACAAAGAAAAATCCAAGGAAATTATTTAAAAGAATATTTCACATTCAATCTTTTTCGTTATTCATAATATATTAATGCTGTCAAAAGTGGCAAGCTAATAATATTATTAAAGAGGGTGAAAGAGGGGTACTTTTTTTAATCAAATGTCACAGCTTTAATTTATTTATGGACTTACTTTTAAGCGCAACAACGACTATATTCTTATTGAAATGAAAAAAAAACACATAATAATACTCCATTATAATTTATAACTGATGAGTGAAGTGTAGCACAACGACAGTTTATTTAATTGCAACCACAACAATTTCAACAAGTGTGGCTCCATATTATTTAAAGGGTAATATTCAAAATATTGATAAAATTATATAACTTATCATGATCACTTCATCTATATTTGTCGACATTTCCTAAACAGCCTTCGTTTTATAATTTATTGTGATATATGTATTCATATAAAAATGATTTATTATTACCTACATTTACTAAGTGATTGCTGTTTAATAATTAAATAAGTTAATTTTTTTATTTTACAGTAGGTAGAATAATATTAATATTCCTATTATTCTATAATAAACAAAATGCTTAGATAATATATTAAATATTGTATTGAACTGCCTACTGACTACTATATAATTTTACTATACCAGGTATAGTAGCCAGTAGGTACTAGGTACCTATACTGCAGTTTGTAACCCATGAATACGATTAATACAATTTAGAAAATTTAAATAAATATTTTTTATATATTTATATAGTGAAGTGTCATTATAATAATTTATAACTGTTAAAATTATAGTATGTATAGGTTAATGTAGAACATAGGCGTAGATAGGCATCTATACTACTTATTAAAAATATAAAATTAATAAACTCAAATGTTTAAAAATTTTTAATAAAATGCAAAGCTATTGTTGTTTCATGATTATAACTGGATGTATAAATTGATACTTAGATAGATTATGAAATAGCTTTTCAAGTCATATGAAAGAATCTAAATTACACAAAAAAATATCTGAAATTCATAATTAAACCAAATTTTGTTTTTTTCGGATAGTAAATGTGTACACGAATTTGTACCATGTATCAATGAGAGTAATTATTATTACCAGAGAAAAAAGAAAAGAAAAGAGTATAAGTGTTATAACTTTAAATCTTTCAAGTATACCAGTTACCAGTTACAAATTATTTTATCTATGATGATAATCATTCTGAAAAACTATGCAATAATAATATAATTAAGCCCATTAATTTGACTCAATTTGCACCTAAGTAAAAAAATAGACAGTTGATAAGAATCATAATTATTATTGATTAATAAAAATAATACGCAATCAATAACGACCTAATTTAACTTTAAAATGCTTATCGGATTTATGTCATATATACAATATACACATATACTATATATATTCTATAAGGAATCGTATAATATAATAATTCAAAACGATAAACAAATAAAACTAGTAGTTTATGAATTAAAAATGATTTATTCAACGATAAAGAAAAGAGAAGAACCATTGTATTTTGACGTTATATATTGTAATCTCTGAAACCATTAAGTTGATTGTGTCAGATATTAGTTCAGGTACCTATGTATATAATATAATATATGTATTATATATATATATATACATATATATACACCAGTATGACAGTATATCTATACAAGAAAAGGTTAATGCGAGTTTTGTGAAACGTCGTTGTCGTTTAACCGTATAGCGATCAAAACGTAAACGTCTAGAAATTCCCCGTGGTAAAGACGAAGGAAAAAAACAAGAAACTGTGTTTAAAATTCAAAACGGGTTTCCTAAGAACAATATGGACGTTTTACGAAAACGAAAACTTAACTGGTGGTGTCGGTGGCACACGCGAAGCAATTTGTCGGAGTGTATATAATAATATAATAAAGCGTCTCTGGCAGTAGTTTTGTATACTTGTCCCGTATCGTCTTCATGTAACGTTCGGTTTAGGCATTACTTTGGGTAGGCGGGAATTAGTCCCATAAACTATAAAGCTTCCGTATATGTAATATGTATATGTATATAAATTATAAATACGTGAATCTTATTAAAGCTTTGCCGAGAAATGTTAAGTTTATTATTATAATTTAAAATAAGGTATTAGCAGCGGCAATATGTATAATATGCGCTGGTCGGGTTCCACTTGGTGTCATGGCTCACATTGGGGTTATTGTAAGCTAAATATAAATATGCAGTAAAATCTTTGTTAGCGTACATCTTCCAAAAGTTAGCAACCTTAGTTACTACACCTTTCAATTGCATATTATTACTTTCTATTTCCAGGCATACATTATAATATAAAGGTGAAAACACTCATGACAGTGAACTTCACTCTTATTACTATCTATATTGCAACAATTTTTCATCATATCACTTACTATTTTCTACCACTAAGGTTACACCATAATATATCACAGACGGGGTAAACAACAATAAAAGTCATTTATCTTCGCATTGTTTTCTCTAAATCGTTAACAGACTTATATTTGTAAAGGGTTAAACTCTATCTCTACTGCAGAACCAATTTCATGCTAATCGGAAATTTGTCTAATGGCCATGTTCATAAAACTGTTGTTTGTTTAAGAGTTCAAACTGAACATGTTATGCACTGCAGTATTCCAAAACTGCAGAAAACGGCAACAATTTTAAATTCGATAGAAATTGGTCTAATAAGTAATTTATTGAAAGTAGTTACTTCAGTACGTAAGAAATTGTTTTTAGTTTGTCAGTAGGTATGAATTTTTTTCTATACTTAGTCCCTTCTGGGGTTATGCCATGTATCATCGTAATTATAAGTTCTATTTTTAGATAATGTAATTCAGGTACTTACTAAATAAATGTACCTTTGTATGAAATTATTATTAATAATTAAAATTAGTTGTTTAATTTGTGTTGCTGACAAAATGTCTTGTAATTTGTTTCAAGTGTCAATTGTATAATACATTAATACGAATACATACTTTAAAGACATATTAAAATTACAATAAACCAATAGAAATAAATTATTTTGTTTTTACTGTTTATATTGGGATAATTTAATAATTTAAGTTCTGAACTTGAATAGTTTTTGAAAGTAGGTATATACCACATCTGCTATAGAATACAAATAATACACAGTGGCTAAAATATTACGTACATTTCAAGTTGTCTTTATAAATGTAACTAGTTCAATAAAGTTACCATGACCTACTCAATTATTATACAAGCTATACAATATAAGTTTAATAACACAGTGAAATAACACTTACAAAAAAAAAAATATATTTGTTACAAATGCATTGTGTATTATTATATTTATTTGTTCATTAGAATGTCAGGAACTCGCGGTTACTAAATTGAATTTTAGAATAACCCAAGGAACTCATTCTGCTGTATAGTTTATTTTGAGTGTACTACCTCATCAATGAGTTATGAATATATCACTGTTATGGATACCAATTACCAAAAATTTCTGATCGGAGACGGTGCATCGGAATCTATTTCCAATAATATCTTGTAATTTATACCTATAATATATATAATATATATATTATATATATCTATATTATATATATCAACTTAAAGGAAATACTCGGTGAAATTCTCGGACCAAACCCCGATCAAAATATGAAAATTATAACCTCCTTATAACTAACCAACCTTATAGATAAAATATAATTGTAATTGTAACTGTTGAAATAATGTAAACATAATGTAAACTTCACAAAAATTGTAAAAACTGTAAGAGATTAACTAATGGCCTTTGCTGCCGTGTTATATAAAAAAATAAATAAAAATATATGTATATATATATACAATATACATAGTTGATCTAATGTTTGCCAAAATACATCACATATATTCAGTAATCGAATTGATGAAGGGGGAATCATTTTTTCATAGATTTCAACGTTTCCCTCCATTTCATTAAACAAGGAACGCCAGAAACGAGTCACACTGTGTTAGAACAACGCGTACTTGGATTTTGTTTTCATTTATTTCTAGCAAAGTAATAGTTATTTTTCCCAGGAAACGGTTATCGCCAACGACAGTCGATAAGGTACTAATAATATTTTAGCTACATAGGTACATACTACATACTACATAGTTATCGACTTGTCAAACATATATTTTATTTCCATAATTTTATATTATTTTATATTTTAAGAAAAATGTATTAATACTATTTACTTGGAAAATGTGTTATCGTCGATGACGATCATTGGTAGTAAGAAATATATCTATAGATATAATGATATTATTTTGTTTGGATAATTTTACTATTCGACATAATCGAGAAACCAATTTCCCGTGGATTCACGGGTAACGCAAGTAACAATGTCACATACTAGAGGCACTTAAGTACTAAACAATAGAATAAGTGACTAATTAATATTATAATTTCGTTGTATCAATTATATAGTTTACTATGTATATGGGGGACCAATTTTTTGAACTCTAATATTATAACATGTTAAAGTACCTAGGTATTATATAATATATGATAAATTTAAGAAATTAATAACGTAATAAAACATTTTTAAAAAAGTGAAAAAAACAATATGTTCTACATTTATCAATATGATTTTTTCATTTGTATAAGTGTGTAAAAAATACCTTCTTAGTACCCAGATACTTTTTATTTTAAATAACATAAGATATATTATATAATATGCTATTATGCTATTAGACATTAGTTATTGGCGTTATTGCTATTATAGAAGTAAAGTTTGGGAAAAAACATGAAAGTGTCGATTTGTTATTTTTATAAGCAGTGTGTTTATGAACATGTGCTATACTTTATATCATATATTATATCAATTTTATCAATTTCAATAATTATTGTATGTTTGAAAACATTATAATAATAAATTACAAAATTACACTTAACTAGTCTATAACAACAATTAATCTTTCAATAACATATTTGTGTTGGTTTAAGATAAAATTAAAATGTATTTTATTTTTATTTTAGAAGTTAAGACTGGAAGTTAAAATATGATGATTTTATTGCTGTAGATTTACAAAAGAATACACATACAAAGTTTTTTGTCTTTTATAAATTACAAAAATGCGGTTGCGCTTAAACTTAGTTGAATTATTACTTTCTTTTGAAATCTGAGTTTCGAAAAGAATCTTTATTTTCTAATATCAACTTAAAATACAATAAAATATAAAAATAACTTTGTGTATTCTACTTGTTTGATTTTGACCGTGTAACTATTATACCCAATAAATTATTATTTATTTATTTTGAGGATAAATAGATTCAATATTGATAATAGTGTAGAACTTTAGGTATACCTAAGTAAATAAGTAATGAATATTGTTTAACAAATTAAAGAAATTCATTACAATTTAAGCTAATACGGAATTGCGTTTAAAAAAATGGTATCATCGATCAATATTTTAAGAATAGCTTTTTTTTAGTATTAATCAACTTACAAATAATATATAATTTATTTCAGCAGTGAAATGGTCAGCTTTGTTGTTTATATGAAGTTATACGATTTTCTTTTTTAAATTATGTTATTCTTAAGACAAAACCACAGCTTCAAATGAGAGTCAAAGCCTACTCTAGCTTATTTAGTCCATATAAACAACAACATAATAACAGTCCAGAATCCTGATCATACTTCTGTTTACATAATACTTGTCAACGCGAGATTTTTGATAAAAAATAAATTAAATTTAAGTATGATATTTTTAATATAAAAGTGGTTAAATATTGTTAAATATTTTTGTAATCTATATATTATGGGGTATTCCAACAGATACACAATTTGAGACAATTTCAAAAGTCTAGAATTAACATATTTTGACATAATAGCAAAAGTAACGGAATTAATTTCTTTAAAAAAAAACATAATTATACGGTTTTATAAATAAAATAATATTACAGACAGCTAAAGAATTGAAAAACGAATGATTAAGAAACAATTTAAAATGTTACTTAAATGAAAATAAACGTGTGTTGGTGTTGGTTATCCAAGATAAAGGTAAGTACATATAGTGCTTGGAGACTAAAATTAACGATCAACGTCATAAGTTGAACAACGAACTTTTGAATTTCAGACTATTTTAATATAGACAAATAGTAGTCGGATATTACATCAAAATTACAATATACACATATTATAATAATAATATGTACTAATATATAATATTATGCTATTTTTAATTATAGTGATAATACAATATAGCAGATAGGACTCAGCTAATATAACCACGGTACAGATACATTGAATGGAAAGAAACAGATGATGAGAATATTAGTTTTCCATATTAATATGAAAAATTCTCAAACATTGTACAATTTTATTTTTTCTTGTTTCAAGACTAACATAACCGTTATGAATGACCTTGACAAACAGTTGAGTAGAGCTTTCCATGGTGTCGTGTTGTGTCGTCCGTGTCACGATTACATTTTTTTTTTTGTTCTTGTGAACCGAGTGCGTCAAGTGTAAGTTATTCGACCGATTTGTGGAAGTTTTTCCTTCGAACCGTGACTGTACCTATCACGCCGCGTATGTAAGCTTATTGAGTTATCTGAACTCATCGTGTTAATATACACAATACTATACATATTATAGTGTTTTTGCTTCGCACCATAATCGAAACTATCTACAACATGGTTTTCGGCGTATCAGGTGAAAAATGTGAACCATATTAAAACTTATTAATATTATCATTCTATATAATACGATAAACCTTACCAATCGTACCTATACATATTATATTATACATATTACCTACGAAGTAGGAAAGTGATAATTACGAGATGGGTATCAAATCGATTAAGCTTATACATTTGGAATGTCAGTTGATTAAATAGAAGATTATTTGAATATTACAAATCTTTAATATAATATACAGTAGTATAAAAAGTTGATTCAACTTCGTCACTATCCATGATGGTATATGCATTAATGATAACGTCATGAACAGTAGCAACTAGCAGAGCTATTGGATTTTTCATATAGATCGCTATTATAGGACAGCTTACACATGCATTTTGTTTCAGTACACTAAAATCTAATAATTTTTTTTTTTTTATAGTGGGTTGCAGCTGATATAATATTAAAATACAATATTGTTAATTTATTATGATTGGATACAATTTTCTGTGTTGTATTATATTTTGACAATTAGCCTAATAAAGGTATTCTACCTATATACATATAAAATGTAGTAACTGCGCCTATTATGTAATTATGTTTATAGGCAAAGCTTGAGGTTGAAGTTTATAAAATATACTAAAAAAATCACAGACAGATTTTGACAACAAAAAAAAAAAAAAGATAAAGAATATTTTAACTAAGTAAAACGAAAACGATATATGGATAATATATTATATTATTATATAGATAGTCGGCAAATATAGATATTATTAATGGGGTTCCATCTATGTGACACATATTATGGAAATACACAGTTTTTGACCAATTGAAACCAAATTTTGTTCACATATTATTTGGGAACAGATATTATAAATAAAAGGCAAAGTGTATTGCTGAGAATGATAGAAACAAAAAATACTACACCGATTTTGACGATTCAAGGAAGGTTTAGGAACACCATTAATAATATTAAAATAATAAGCACACATTAGTTTATTTCTGATTGGAAATGGTGCACATAATAAAACAAAATGTCACTTATTATTATCCATCCCAGATATATTGACCATCTCGGTTACATTTATCCCCGGACAACTAGTATACTATTATATTATGGATGAGGGATTTGTATTATGTGAAATTCTATTGCCGGAAAACATGTGTATAGCTTACAATAATATTGCAATTATAGTAAACAATTATAGAATATTAGAATTACGCATAAAACACGGTCCAAGGGGGAGGGGGTGGCTATCACCATATCACTCCCTCCCACTCGTATTAGCCACTAGTCACGATCGATGCGTTCATGAGACTTATAATAGAATATTAGAATGTATAAGATGAATATTATTAGGTATCTCAGACTCAGAGTTATGGGTTGATTGCATATTACAATATTTTGTAATATGCGGTTACTGTTGCTTTGCACGGGATTACGTTATTCATAATCAAAGCCAAATTTAGGGTTCTTACCATAAAATGCTATAATATTTAAGAATAACCTGAAATACACTGTAGTTATATTATGCCAATTTCGTGAAGTATCTTACACATTTTGTATCACGCTTAGTGTATTTTTTAGACACCGTCTAATTGACCCAGGAAGGTTGCGTAAGAACGAACGACCCTATATAAAGTATTAAATTTAGATAGTTTGAGTCGTTATAACTATAATACACCACTCGAATCACCTTTAGACTGTTAGAACCCTAAATCCTAATGACTATAGGTCTATAATTTACTAGTTGTGGTTTAGAACTTGACGTCCTGAAACTGAATATATTATTTATAAGGACGCTCGGAATCTAACAAATAAATTTACAATTCAGAGTATCAAATGTGACGTTTATTAACTGCACTTTCGTTTGAGCTTAGTTATAAGTAGATACTGTTTAACTGTTTTAGGTAGGCAACGTAACTGTACGAGGTATTATGTATTGGCACATGCTTAGCACTAAGTATGTGTTGGTATAATATAGGTACCTGCGTATTTGTATGGCTGTCGTGTCGTGCGGTTCGCAAACTTGGTAGGTGTAGCACGATTGACGATTGTCAATTACCTACCTATTGCGTTTGTATGAAAGTGTGTACGGAGTTGGCTTGGACATTTTGGTTCCTCTAAAATATTTTGTTACTATGGGCTTCGACGACTCGACGGAATGGGTGTGGCGGATAGATGGCGATGGCGACGCTTCGCGCGGCGGTACACGTCGCACAAAGCGGCGGCCACGGTCAGCTGTTGGCGCGTACGCGGCGTGCGTTTCACGTGATCCCCCCGGCGCGCCCCCACCGCAGTCCATTCGGCTTTGTTCGAGAGCCGTCGTGGGCTCGCTGGCACACAACGGCTGCGGTACACGTCAATAACCCGTTGGCCACAGTCGCGAACACAGTACTGGTATCGACGTGCCGTCGCTGCCTGCCGCCGCTGCCGCAGCCGCCGAGCTACATATTGTTGTTGTTATTGTCATTACCGTCGTCGCCACGGTCGCCACCACCGACGCTGTTGTCATTAGAGTGTCGTGCGTTTTTTCCGAATTAAAAGTTTAATTTTCTTTTTCTCCGACCGTCTCAGTGTTGTGCGTACTAAATCCGCCGCATTCTACCCTAGCACCACCGTTAAGTGGCCCGCGTCTCTGTGGAGTTCGCCCGAGTGTTCGTGTGTGTGTGCGTGTGTGTGTGTGAGTGTGTGTGTGTGTGTGTGTACATGTTGTCGCGTGCGTCCGTGATCTAGTGCTTGTCATTTCGTCCCCGGGGGACACTGGAAGAATATAACAACACAAGTTCCCGTCCGGTTTCGATTTGGTCCGCGAAATATTGATTCACAGCATAATAATAATAATCATAATATTATTTATACTTATTTCAGCGCACGCGATTTGCCCACTAGAATTCGATAATAAATTATACCAGTATATTAAATTAATTAATAATACTAAAGGTTTATAAATCTTCGACCAGTGTGACCGCCGCCGCCGCCGCCGCCGCAATATATACCTACGCGAATCCGGGACGAATAAAGCTCCATAAAATTTATCTTCGCGATAAATTTGTTTTGTACAGTTACAGGCGGAGACGCGTATTCTAGGGAGAAGCATAATATCATAAAATCACATTAGACCGATTGTGCAGTGTGCGTGGGCGTAGGTACGCGTGTGTGTTGATTGTAAACTTACCGTGGTTGTGTGTTGATCATCCCGCCATCGAATATGAGCATCGCTGCTTTATTGCAAGCCGCCGAGTACCTGGAAAGGCGCGAAAGAGGTAAGTTTACCGCGTCGCCACCGTACCCCCCGCCACCGTTCTCCGACACCGCAGCCTCGACCGACGGAACCGTCGCCGCTGACCGCGTAAACACCGTCGTATTTTTTGCAGAAGCGGAACACGGATATGCTTCGCCGATGCCGATCACGATCGATCTCAAAGGGTCTTCGAAGAGGCCAAAGATGAAGAAGTCGCAGGGAAGCCGGTGAGTGGTCGCTATTTGTGTTTACTTCGTGCCTTTCAAAATGCGGGTTTAAAATCCCCAGCGTTGCCAATGTTGTACTCCTTTATACGGTGTATTGTTTAAATGTTAAAAGAAAAATGTGTACGAAAACGGTATTTAAGAAAATATAAAGAAAATACATGCCAGCTAGGATAACAAGCGGAGGTTAGGGATAGAATATCGCCGTGCGCAGTGGCACAACGGGTAGAAAAAGTCGCGGCGTGACCTTTTAAATGTCAAGGTTAATAGAGCCAGCACTCTGGCCTGGGTGACAACTACCAATTTCATCCCTCTCCCCCATCGCTGCAACCATCGGATAACTTTTGTGGAATACATAACTTAACTTCGTAGTCTTCTGTTGCAGTTAGTTATCGTTGATGCAAACCTCGATGCAAACCCATACGAGTCACAAGACGTGCACCATAATACGTAATATGTATTATGCTTAGGTATATAATTGTATAATATCTGCAGTATAGGTACAGAACATAGTATTACGTACTACAAACGTATATTCCAAGCAGAGTAAAGAAATTCAAATATTTGTAGATTTGTCTATGTTTTCTATTATTTTATAGCAATTATCAAGTAGAAGACTGAGACAGTAAAAAGTCTTGATAAGTTTGATGCAGTAGATAAACACAATTTTATGTTTATTTGTAACTCGACTTGAAATAAAATTTTAAGTTGGATAAAGAGCACAACTAGTAAAAGGACAGGTAGGACATTTTTCAAATACTTTGGTACTTCGTTCGGTTACGTACCCAGTTATTGAGAATGTTATAAACCACTGATAAACCTGAAGAAATATACTCAATCAAATTTCTAATAATTTTATTTTATTTTCTCCAGCGTTCTCTCATTCTACCCAATTCCTGTACTTATATTAATTATGATGTTTCAATTCAATCACTTACGAGTACTTTTTATTGTATATTTATGTATATGTGTAAATCGTTTCGACAAAAAATTTTTACATATGATTTTATACCGTTCTCGTTACCTACGAATACGTTTTTTTTTGTTGAATCGGATTATAAGTTATAATATTATGACGATATGTGAATATCTGATAACTTCGTCAGAATTGTTTTAACATTTTAGTCAATATTATCCCAGTTTTAATGGTATTCTAAAATTTAAATGCTTAAAAACAAAATTAATAAATGAATGAAATTTTTTGGTATTTTTAATTTTTTTTTTTTTTTTAATATAAAAATCGGATTTTATAGGTAATAACTAACTACTATAAACATTTTATTAATTAAAATTAATTAATTTTTCTTTATGATATTTTCGATTGAATTCTTGGTTTTAAATTTAAATAACCTACTAAGAAAATTACTTATTTATACATTTTAATACCTATGCATAATTATTATTCTTTTATAAACTTTAAATGTTAACATATAATAAACTATTATTAGTTGATGTGACATTTATAATTGTATTGGTTCAAAAAAATATACATAGGGTATACCTATATAGATTCATAAAGATTATAAAATAAAAATATATATTTTTTGTTTTTGTGATTGTGCCTACTTAATTTTTACAGATTTATTATTATAAATGAGAAAAAGAATTATCACCAAGTGTAAACTTTTTACTCTAAGTTTTTAGTCCATTTACTTAATTTCTCTGTTTAATTATTTTAATGGTTGAAACTAATTTTAGTTTACTTTTTTCGTTTAAACAGAAGAGGATCTTTTTGAAAAAAAAAAATATCAAGTCTAATATGACACTATCACATTTTCTTTTAAAACTGATGTTTGTGTTTTTCTTTCTTGCTCTACCATCTCATTTTGTGAAACTTTTCTTCGTAATTATAAAGATCTACTACTTTTATCTTCTCCGTCCCTACCCCAAAGGATCCCTTATAGTTGATAACTTACACCAGACAAAGGCTTCCGGAAAGGAAATTGCTATCACATGTATGTACACTGCTCCATAGTGTTTACACGTTGCTGATACGGCTGAGGGTATGTTCCACAGTTTTTCAGCCCTGTGGCGTATTATAAAATATTTGATCAGGTTTTTTCTTTTACATAATATCTAGGTATAGTTATAGGATGAAATCTGAAATGTATTTATGAAAGTTTTTTTAAAATTATATTATAGATTTCTACTGGGTAGTAGGTATTTTAATTGTTAATTACAATTCTAACAAAAAGTTGCTATTGAAATAATTTAATGTTTCACAAGAAACTTGTTCTATATTTTTACACTATGCAGTGATGTATAAAACAGTTGAATCTTTTGTTTCATTTTAAGGTTTTCTTAAAAAAAAATGTTATACTACCGTTGATGCCATTTTATGTACGTTGATATATTTCATGTAATAAATAACAGAACAAAATATCGACTTGAAGACGTTAAGTATAAATATATAAAATAAATGATAAAATACCTTATTGCCCTTGGCATCGTTGTCGTTACCAAATGCTTGAGTCTGATTACGTTGTGTTTTGGGGTTTTGTCAGTGCAAAATCCCTACCACCCTATCACTTAAAACCATTAAAGATATAAACTAATTCAGTTTAGGTGTAGGATGTAGAATGTAAATATACAGTAGCATTAATAATTAGAAAAAAACTCCTTTTTGTAAAGCAGTAGTTATATATATTTTTACAATGATTCATAAAAATAAGTTATTTTCTGAGTTATTTTATTTACACACACACTAGATTAAGAATGTAAATGTAACTATAAGTAAGTAATTGCTTTACTAGTCATTTTTAAAAAAAAGTTTGTGGCTTAACGATTTTCTGTGTTTTAGTATTGTGAGTAAAACACTGTGGACATTTATATTAACAATTGGATTGTTATTAAAATTAGATTCAAATGTTTACAATTCATAATACATACCAATAACAAATAATTTTGTCCCTAACATAAATTTTACCGTTAGTTTTAAATCTACTATTTACTTACAATTTATTGATTGACTAGATCATTTTATTATTTAATTGGGAAGAAATTTAACTAAGATTTTATACTTTTTAGAAATAGTGCTAACCATACATTTTAATTATTATATGCTATTATAGCAATGTCCTGTTTAATTTTTACAATTTTTTCATAAGCTTCCAACGATTTGAAACAATGATTTATAAAGGATAATTACTTGTTAATGCGTGTTACTATAAATAAGTTATTTAGTGGAAAGTAATGATTGGTCTAATAACGGTTTCTTAACAAACAATCAGGATTGATTTAATTCGTAGATTTAGCCATCACAAAACTATATAAAAAAACAATGAAATTAACAATTAGTTATGCTGAGTTCTATTTTTTACACCTCGTTGTAATTTTTGTAATTAGAAAAATTATTATCTTGAATACAAGGCGTTTTGATTGATTACTTATATTCATTTTACCATTTTCTAAAAATGATAAAGTTTTTATTAATTTTCCTGTTTTGGTTACAAATATAAACATTGAACACATTGAGTTCTTTGAACTTCATAAATTACTAATAAGCTACATAGGTAATTAGATATAAGGTTCACCCACTACTGTTTTTAATTTTTCAAATACTATGATTTATTATCACAATAAACATTATTGTTTCATTGTTTATTGATCATCTTGTAATCTATTTGATTTTGATTAACTCTGTGTAAGTTACCCATCTTACATATATTATTTTTTTCATGTATTACATTTTTAAATAACTATATGCATGTGGCCCAGTTATTGAGCATGTCATTTTGAGGTTTTGGCTTAAAGCCAAACAATGGTGTTTTCACAAAAATTAAGGATAAAACATTACGTACATTTTGATGTTAGTGTTATATTTATTGGTTAATTTACTGTTTGTTTTTGTTACAGAACAACTCATAATGAACTGGAGAAAAACAGGTAAGACATTTGTATTTTTTACTATCCTCGATAAATAATAAGCAAATGATACAACGAATTTAAACTATATCTGAAGTCGGTCATAAGCCATGTACTATTTATTGCTCATTTCAAGAGGCAAAGGGCCAAATACTCTCTCGGTTGTTTTGAACATGCTATCTTATTTTCCTGTCCGCCTGTCTCTTTTTGTTTTTCTATATCATCATTGTTATTTTTGGCTTTAACTACCTCGCGTTTATAATTATACTACACGTTATCAAAAAACGATTCGAATAAGCGGGGAACAAATTGAATTAACTTACAAATATACGATATACTACATATGCTTTCAATAAATTATATTGGATAGATAAAAATTACCTGTAATTTTTACCTTGGTATTTATATTGCAGTATAATAACTACAGTTGCTCATTGCTGGTCTTATTTTAATTTATGAAAAATTATAATATAATAATAACATATAAATACATGCAATGATATTTTAAACTAATAATATATCAACTGTATAAGGTAGTATAATACATAAATTATATTATTTAAATGAAGTATAATATGATGATTTCTAATAGTTTTATTTAACTTTCAATTATATATAAAATATGTGTTATTGTTACTTACATATATTATGTAATATTTATGTATATAATGTGGGTTCTTTATTAGATTATTTAGTATATATGAAATAACTAGAAATAGGTAATTCTTAAAAACAAAAATTAAATTAGAAATATCTATAAGGCACATAAAAACCTTCCAATCTCCTATATGAAGCTGTCAAATAATGTACGTTTATCGTTACCTAAGCGGAAAAAACTGAAGGAAATGACTTTCGCTAAAACGATAACTATTATTAAAGGTACTGGCATGAAAAAGTAGAGGAAATATCAAACGGGGTCAACGGTCTTCAAATATGATAAATCCCGTGGTGATTATACAAGTATTGAGACTATTGTATTGTTTGGCCAGCCTTTCTTAAGTAATAAGTAATCAGTATTTGCTGTACTACTTTTGTTAGAGGTACATAATATAAGTTTGGTGCTATTTTTTTTCATCGATGAGTGATGACTTATTAACAAACAAGTATGTTTTTCAAATGAACTATATAAAGTAAATAATTAATATACCATGATTAATATACCACGGTTAAAACAATCATTTTACAGATGATTAATGCTCAATAATTCATACCATTGTATATTATCTTATGTTATACAAGTGTAAAATGAGTTTTAACTTGAATTGATGTGTTGGATATTAGTTAAAATGTACAAATGTATGATAGTTTATAATAAATAGTTACTTATTGGTATTCAAATAGAAAATATATTTTGACATTGTGTTTTCTATAAAAATATTGTGAAATCAATGTTGAATTTTTTAGTAAATATCAGTAGGTATACTTGTGATAACTTCCAGGATCTTTAATTTATTTTAATTTTGTTATGAGTTCTAAATTAATATTTTTAATTATTTGGAAGTGCACCAGAAATAAAAATCAAGTGGTTTGTTAGCCACTGTGATGGTATTGTTATTATTATTATTATTTTTTTTTTTTGGCAAATTAAAAGCGATTATAAATAAATAAAGATTGATTACTATATATATAATAAAGTTTATTTTTTCCACATTGGCAATAAAATATTGAAATATATGTCATTTAAATATTATAATAATTATGATTACTTCTTAGTTTCTAGTTTTCAAGTAAATATAATCCTAAAGTACTTACAGATTATTAAATTATCATATAACTACAATATTTACTTGTATATGTTGAAAAATACCATTTTTGTATTGCATTGTTGAAATATTTAGATAATTTATGGATTCTAGATACTAAGAAGAAACTTTAATACGTATTTACTAGTTAGTCGTTATATATAGACACATAGTTAAAAATTAATTAATTTATAAGCTGATACAGTTGCTTATACTATAGTTTATTTAATTCGTTAATTATTGTCTATTTTATATTAAATATACTTCAAGCGAATTTTTATTTGTTGAATAAAGTTTCAATTATGAAAGCATTAGAATGAATGTACGATGTCCGGGCGTGGCTGCTTAGCTTTTTTGACGGGTTTAAAAACATTAAGCGAAACATTTATACTTTATAGATATTCGCTTTTTGGCAGTAGTAAATTCTGAAAATTTATTCGAAAACATCCCATCTATTCTTGTTGACAGTTTTAATTTTATAGCGTCCATAAAATGACCAGGTATTATATATTTTTATAACCCCGATCGAATGGTTGTGCACAGTAATTATGATGGTATAGCGGCTCACGCGGGGAAAGAGGATTGTCCAGATAATGTTTTTATTGTCAGAAGAATCGATTTTTTCCCTTTTTTTCCGCACAACACCGCAAGTTTATCGTGCAAAAAGTTTGGTCAAACTAACACCCTTCAAAAAAAAAAAAAAATCGACCTATAGGGAGTGGTCTTGTTGATGGTTTTGTATAACGTTTTAGATGCATGCGTGTAGTTGATAGATACTCATGTTATACGATTTGGCTGACAGCAATAATTGATTTCTAAATTTTAATTTCCGACTTTGATTTTTACTGAAATACACGTCGTCATCGTATCAATTCATAAAATGATTAATATTATAATATAATTGAGCAATTGAGTACATAACAACATAAATTGTTTAGTTTTCTGAGTTTATATTTAATAAAAAAAAAAACAGGATTATTTGATTTCGGTATCATTTTCATAATAGCATATGATTTATATCATATTGTATTGATAACAAGACAAAAATATGTATTATATCTGATTAATTTTTAGACATGATAAAATTAGGTTACCTATTTCAGTATACAGTGTGATTCCCCAAGCATGTTCATCCCCATTTTTTCTTTAATAATACATTTATTCAAATTCTGACTTTTAGAATTTTTAAATATTATTATCAAAGACCGTATTTTTAAATTCTTGAATTTTTTTGTACTACTTAAGGAGTATCTTGTGGTGATATTGTTTTTCAAATGAGAACAGTCCTCTTTATTACTGTAAATAAATTAGTGAATAATTTTTTTGAACATTTTGATGTACCATATTCAAAATTCGAATAAGGAGTTTCTCAGGTATTAAAATGTTTGTATTAAGAATAATAATAGTCCTTAAAACTGGTTTTACATTCATATAAAATAAAATTGAATCTAGTAATTACTATACTTTGGCCATTTTTACAAATTATTAATATCGATGGATAAATATGAATAACTTCAATTTTTAAAACACCATAGCCCTTATATGTTATAAACTATCATTACTATGTACCTCTGTCCTTAGAACACAAAGTTAAATAACTCAAAAACTACCACTACGAATTTTGATTTTTGATACAATTTCAGAAAAATTATCTAGTTTATAATTTATAGTTGATTAGGGCTGTTCTCATTTGAACATCAGAAGTATGTATCTTCACAAGACACCCCTTAAATAGTACAAAAACCTCAAGAATTTGAAAATATTGTCTTAAAGTGTATTTAAAAATTAAAAAATCAGATTTTGAAAACATGTATTATTGAAGAAAGGAAAGGGGGTGAGCGTGCTGGATGAATCACGTATACTATATGCATAATAATTACTATTGACTTGTTGTAATTTTCAATATTATGTGATCTGTTTTTAAAGCTACCCTTACGGTATTTTTTTCTGTAAACTATATTTCTTAGTTTATAGTTTAAAAAAAAAAGAATATATTTTTAGACTTACCTAAGTATAATAATAAAATGTTCCTTGTCTCGATAGACTAGATAGTTTAAAGTGTAAACGTTTATCACATTCATCATCATTCATTATCATATTCATCATACATTTAGTATGTTATATAATATAATTTATATTGTATTAATTTTTTTGACTTTGTACTCGTAATTCATGCAGTGCTATTATTTTTAAATTTTTGTAGGCATTTAATTTATTATATTTTGTCATACAACTAAATTTCATATAGTAAAAATTAAAAACACTTATAATTTTCAAATAGGTATATGCGTATACGACTGTGTACCTACTTAATATATTGGACCCAAATAAACATCGTTTAGCCCTCTAGGAATTTATTTTTTTTCTTGTTCAACCGATAGGAGAGGAGGCTCTGTACCCGTCTAAAACTTAGCAGGTACAGGTATCATGCATAATGAAGAGTATGATTCTTAATTTAGTCTAATTATGTGTACCTACCACCTTAATGGCTCAAAGGTTATCTTTGGATGAAATGTATTCACTGCTGGCGTTGATGTGATAATGAGTCTTCTATGAATTATTGTATTCATACTTACACCAACGTCATACTGTATATATGATACTGATGATGTTAAAATAATAAAATATAGTAAAAACGTTGACTAAACAAGACATACTTACACTGGACGCCGTGATATAGCATTGCCAATAAAATTAATTACACACGAAAACATAGACATTTTATGCACAAATTTTAATATATGCATACAGTTTAATACGACGCTGAACACTTCATATGTTACAGTTATAATAATAGCTATAGCGTTGGGATTCAGCGTTCCCCTTCCTAGGCTCGAACCTTGACCTTCCTCAAGCGAACGAATGTGGTGCTTATTGATCGTACATTCGTACCTACGTATGATGCGTTTTTTAATCAGTTACATGCACATTGATAAAAAAAAAATTATCATTTCATAGATAACACGACCTACATAATATTATGTAGATGCATTACGCTCAACGCTGTATATTAGATTCCTTTTTTTATTATCGTTTGTACGACATGCAGTATTGGCCTTGTGGTCATCCAATTGTATGCAAACGCATAATGCGCGCGCATTCGCGGCAAACGGGTCAGCAGTGCTCCGCGGCGAATAATAATAAAAAACAAGCGGTCGACTGGGCAGCAGGCTGCTACTGTGTTGGCGCGTGCCTTGGCCCTGGCGGCCGGTCGTGTCATAAATCGTCGGCAACGCGCATTTGGCACTCATCCACCTAGATCGTGAATTATGATTCTTATTTTCTGTGTGATTTTTCTTTTTTCTTTAAGGCTACTTATATGTTTTAAACGAGGTATTCGGTTTTTGTCCGTCTATATTGAACATGATATTCTTAATAGAATAATTATATTATCTTTTATCTTATACCATAGGCACGGTTCAATTTGACATCTATATAATATTTACAACACATGCTTTTATGTATGTCAAATATATTCGGAAATAAATATTGGATGTTTTTATTATTTTATAAAAAGTAATAACCTATCAATGGTTATCATCATAGGTAAAGTCGACTCGATCAATCATCGAGTATAACTATTTATTTTTATTTTTTTTCTCTATCATTTTATTTCTTAGCTATTTTTGTTAAACAGTTTTAAATTAATAATCTATCTTCCAACTTTCAGACTAAACGACTCAGTTAACTTGAATAATAATAATAGTGAAGCAATAATTTGTAGGCAATATCAATTAAACTAATAATTGGGTACTCAACTTTAGTTCAGTAAAAAACCCGCTAAAAACAAAATGTTGTAAAGGTAATATTTTATATTTTATAATTTTTGAGATATATAGTTCTGTAACGTAGGTATATTTACTGAAGACATTAAAAAGAAAAAAAAATTATAAGGCTTAGAGTTTTACATTAAAACTAAAACTATACTTTTTTTTCTCAAACTAGGCTTGTCGTACGTTACTGTTTATGTGTATATATAGTTTTTTGATCAGCTATATTTATAAATAGTTGTTACATTTCAAAGTGTCCAGCAATTTTTGAAAATACTATAAGACAAATATGTTATAGTTTTATATGTATAAAAAATATAAGTGTTAATAATTGTTCTAGTCATTGTAATAACTTTAGCTCTAAGAATATTTAAATGCTTAATACGAAAAGTGCTTAAAGGGTCAGACAGCTAATGCATTTTACTTTATACATTTTTTGTTAAGAAGTAGAGAAAAATTAATATTGCCAACTAATTTGCTCGCTGGTGAAATCAATGTTAT
>PVMI01061547.1:0-24304 GCA_008528875.1 Aulacorthum solani | reverse complement strand
TTATTTGACAAACGTAATTGCGGTAGTTATAGAACACAAAAAAAAATATCGGATTGGTTCAAAGCTAGATGCATCAATTTATGACGTGTATCAAAAGATCGAATTCCAAGCTGGAGAATGAGATATGAATGTCATACAACCTTCATGGGGTGGATCGTCTATTTCAATAGATAAAATCTTGGCTTTGGGAAGTAAAATGGCCGAGTATTTACAAATTGACAACGGAATTGGGGTAAAGACTTCCAGGCGAAAGTGACGAATGCACAGACAAAATATATCTTGACGTATTATTATGTTCTTGGTTTATGTCCGGTCCAATAATAACGACTCCCGCACATCGACTGGTCTTGAAAAACTTTTGGACATCAATCAAATAACTCTTATAAGCTATTTTACTACAATGCTCATTCTTGCGGAAAGCTAAATAATGATTCATAGGGGCAACCCACCGCCATGGCTATATAAAACCACAGAACAATAAAACATGATAAAACTATATTACCTATAATCGGTGACTATATTATAATCTTTAATCGTAGTCCGTGGATCCACCTACAATTATTGTTCTGTGGATCCACTATCATACATAGACCTTATACATTGTTATCATACTTATCTATGATAATTATATTATCAGACATAATAATAATATAATATTATTATGTAGTATCCGTGTGACACGGACCGTGTAACAAGAATTAAAAATTCGTTGAATTCAACTTGATAATTTACATTAAAATTATGTTTTCTCTGTTACCTGTGTCCTTTCTTACTATTTTAGTGTCTCCGACTATAAACTTTTCTTAGAATTGCTTGACATGGTCAAGAATTTAAAACTTAATAATTAATATGGCCTTTTTATGATTTATTAATATAAATCATTTTTATTAAGTATGCAAGCAAAAAAACGATTCATATTAATTTGGCTTATTGTTTTACTATTCATTTTGGTTATGTGTTTACTAAAAACGAATAGAAAATCTGATACTTTGCTCCATCTGACCTACAGTGTCAATGATGTGGAAAATCTACCATCTTTTACAGATGACTGGCATCAAAGTTTAGAAGTTGGTCGTCCTCCTGCTGCAAAAACATACGAAGCTAGACAACAAATGCCATATCACTCATCACATAGAAAGACAAACAAGAACTGCAGGTGTTTAATTACGGTTACTACTTTTCGTAAAATTTAACTCATTCTGTTGAATACTATTATTTTTTAGTATTTAGACTGCCTGTGCAAAAAATGTTCTACACATTTTGAGGTTTTATTAACAGTCTTAGGATTCCAAAATATACTTAAAATAAGTTTTTATTTCTAATGAAGCTTGTACTTTTACATCAGGCATGTTTTTATTCTTAACAAGTATATGTCATTAGAAAGTGTCTAATTTTTGAAATTTGTTATTTCAAATCATTATTTATGACGTAGAATAAATATTTTTTCAGAATGGAGACATGTTTTGACTCTTCGCGATGTGAAAACGATTTTCGAGTGTTTGTGTATCCATTGTCTGAATTAGAAACCAGTGGGTTAATGACTTCAACCCGCAGTGTTTTGTATCAGAAAATGTTGGATATTATTGTGGAATCTAGGTATTACACAGATGAATACACCAAAGCGTGTGTATTTGTGATAGCTATTGATACTTTAGATCGAGATCCCTTGTCTCCAGACTACCTACGTAATATTCCTGTGAAAATGCAGAGACTCAGACATTGGAACGGTGGCAGAAATCACGTAATTTTTAATCTGTATTCTGGTTCTTGGCCAGATTACAATGAAGATGACCTTGGATTTCATACCGGAGATGCTATACTAGCCAAAGCTAGTATGTCAGTCACTAATATGAGACCTGGATTTGATATTTCATTTCCATTATTCCACAAAGTGATTATATTTAACAATATTTTAATGTAAACAGTTAAATATTATTATTTTTCTACAAAGAAACACCCAGAAAGAGGCGGTGAACCTGGTTTTGTTCGTTCCAATACATATCCTATAGCTAAAAACTATAAACTGGCGTTCAAAGGCAAACGATATGTACTAGGCAGCGGGTCTGAGACTCGAAATTCCATTTTTCACTTACACAATGGAAAGGACACAATTGTGGTAACAACATGTAAACACGGCAAAAACTGGAAAGATGCTCAGGATGAAAGATGTGATGTTGATAACACTTTATACGAAAAGTAAAAGCAATTCAAAATTGCTCAACAGTTTTAAATAATTACATTTTTTTCTTTTTTAGATATGACTATGGATCCCTACTTAAAAATTCAACATTTTGTCTAGTTCCTAGAGGCCGCCGATTGGGGTCTTACAGATTCTTAGAAGCTTTACAGGCCGGTTGTATTCCTGTTTTGCTGTCCAATAATTGGGCTCTGCCTTTTGATGAAGTTATAGACTGGAATAAAGCTGTGATATGGGCTGACGAAAGATTGCTGTTTCAAGTACCAGAAGTGATTCATTCAATATCAGATACTAAACTTTTTGCTTTGAGACAACAAACACAAATTTTATGGGAACAATACTTTAACACAATTGAAAAAATTGTGTTTACTACGTTTGAGGTAGTTATTTTTAAATTTTGTAGTGACTATATCTGAATTAATTGTAGTTTGGTTTTTTTTCAGATAATTAAAGAGCGCTTACCTAAATTGCAATCTCGGGATGGCATAGTTTGGAATACATCACCCGGAGCTCTTGTTTCACAACATTCGTATACCGAGTATCTTAATTTTAACTTGCCATTTAATTATCATCTACTTGGTAAACAACCCAGTCCTAATTTTACTGTAGTGATATTCTCACAACATAACAGTCTAAACACACCCCTGTATCGATTAATTCATAACATAGCTGCAAGCAAATATTTAACTCAAGTAATTATTTTGAGATGCGTAACACTAACAGAATTAAATGTTATCATTTTTATTTTAGATAATTATAAATTCATGTAATGATAACAATGGAAAAAGTGGATACCAAAAAATAGCTGGTGTACAAATATTAATATCGTCTGGAAATGGCTGCAGGAGATTTGAACCATTACCATTTATTAAGACTGAAGCTGTATTATCATTAGATGATGATGTAGTATTAACAACAGATGAAATTGATTTTGCATTTCATGTTTGGCAATCATTTCCTGACCGAATTGTTGGATTTCCGGCTAGATCACATTATTGGGACAACGGAAAGGTTAGCTTAATTAATCTTTACTAACTGATATGATTCCTTGCACATAATATGAAACAAATATTATTTATACTTGAAATTTTAAGCTCCAATAAAATACCACTAAACATTTTTGTAGTTTTCAATAGTTTAGCTTAGTCATAACTTTCTTCTGTCTTATAAAAACTAAACATAATTATTAAGTATGCCATTATCTACGTACAATTTAAGAATTTATCAACTCAAAATTAACAGGACTCTTGGTTGTATACATCAAAATGGACAAATGAATATTCAATAATACTCACTGGTGCTGCTTTCTATCACCAATACTATAATACACTATATACTCAATGGTTAAGTCCTTTATTAATCAAAACGGTTGAACAATCACATAATTGTGAAGATATACTCATGAACTTTTTAGTAAGTCATGTAACTCGTCGTCCACCAATTAAAGTGTCACAAAGAAAACACTACAAAGAACAAACTAACAATGGCATGCCCAAGTAAATAATGCACCAACTTATTTTACTATATTCTAAAATGTATAGTATTAATTTATGTTTATATAATTCTATAGGTCTCCTTGGAATGATCCAGATCACTTTATGCAAAGGCAAACTTGTTTAAACACTTTTGTAGTACTTTTTGGTTACATGCCATTACTTCAATCAAGTGTAAGATTTGATCCAATTTTATTCAAGGATCCCGTATCAAATTTTCGAAAAAAATATAAACAAATTGAATTGGTATCCAATTAGTTTAACTATTATTTGTTTATTTGTACATTTTTTTTTCGACAACAATTATAGGGATTAATGTAAATAACAGTCTTTGAAATGTATATATTACTTGTAAATCAATAAACATATAAAATGATTGTATTTAAAAAGAATTAAGGCACTCCATTACTATACTTCTAAGTTTGAGTCTCCAGTTTTTATCCATCTTTTCACAGAATATATGAGTTGACTTATCATCCACTTGAATTAATGTGTCTTCTGATTTCTAAAAGCAAGTAAATAAAAAGTATAAACAATAATAATTAATGTAAAAATTAAAAATAGTTAACTTACAAGATGTATGGTATACCCATGCGCATTGTGTTCAATTTTAGGGTCACTCACTCCTTCATTTGTCAACGCACGTAAAAACCTATCAATATCTAATTGCCCCCATTCATAAGTTTTTTTAAATAATGTTTCTAATAAATAAGGTTCAGTCGTCTTATTAGTTAATAAGTCATCCCTCAAAATCTAAAAATATGGAATACAATGTTATAATATAATATAATAATTTAAAATAATTATAAAACTTACATCTAATTTATACTTATTATCTTTAGTGTCTAAAACAGCTGTAAATTTTGATGCCTTTAATCCAGATTGTAATTCATTTAGTGTTACACTCACCACCATCTCTGTTGTAAATGGTACATTAACTGTTTTTATATCAAGTTTCTCTGAAATAACTTCACCTCTTTTTATAGTTAATACTTTCCTATCAATCTAAAATAATAATAATTATACAAGTAATTCAATTGTGTCTAAAATATTTTGTTGATGACTTAATTTTTAACATACTTGATCAATAACAAATTCATTTTTATGACCAAATCCAGTTGGTGGAATGGCATAACGCTCAGGAAGAATTAACACAGCTGGTTTAAGATCTTTAATCATTTTGTTGGCCTGGGTGAAATTCATACTTGTATCAATAGGACAGTGCATAGCCTTCATAGAAAGTGGTTGGAAAGGAGCTAATGCTTCTAAATATGGAAACTCTGGTTCTAAAATGTTAATAATTGGCAATGCCTTAGAAAAATTATTGATCTTAATAAACATTAATAATTGATTCTAACTATAAAAATTGAATACGTCTTAATATAACTGCATAATTTCCAATTAGTAAAACATGAAAAGCATGATTTTTGAAGAATTTCTGATTGGTTCTTTTACCAGAATATAAAATCTAATTATTAATTTGCTGTTTAACAAGGAACTGGCTTACCTGTAAATATAATTGTGTTCTGAGGATTTGTACCCCAATATTCCACAAAATGTACAACATCACCAAATCGCAAGCTAGGATGACCGCAAAATACCACACAAGGCTTGAAAAAATTTTTAAAACATAATTACAACTTGGTAATCCAACTGGAAATGGTTAATTTTTATTTACTTGTCTTAAATCGTTCCACAGATCATCTGTATAGATATGTTTAAAATGCTTTAAACGCCCATTCTTTACTAATTGTGCATGTGGAAATGGTTCTTCTGGGAAGTATACTTTATTTTGTTTTGATTGAGACAGCCTAATTATATTGATCACATTAATTTACAATTCAAACCAGCATAATATGTTTACTAACCATTCTGCAAGAATATTTGAATATTCTAAAGAACTATGTGCCACCGGAGAAATAAAATACATTGGAATTTGGCCTAAAGCCGTGCTGTCCAAGTGAGATGATAAGCATTCAAATAAATCATAAACAACACCTGATGGATAACATGGAATAAGGACTGAACCATTATTTCTTAATGTAACAGCAACCGACAAACATAGTTCTCCGAGCATTGAATCTGGATTAGCAGCGGGTGCTTGTGTTAAGCTACTTAATAGCATTAGATCAGCATTTTTTAAGTTAACTTGGTCCATGGGTCTTATTTACAAAAACAAACATTGAATCAGCCATATTATATTAAAATTGTTATCTTTTTATTTGTTTGATACTAAAAATAATACCTTGGATGAGTTGTTAATGTTGAAGTATTGCTGACATAAACCAATTTCTTACTTTCCAAATATATCACCCAATTACTACTACCTAGGCAATAACCAGAACTAACAGCTGTGACAGTCAATGCACCCGTAATTTCCTAAGGAAAAATATATAGTTGAGAAACTGATGTAAAAATTAAATTATAAAACTCACAATTTTTTGATCATAACTGATCATTTGCACGCGTGTTAAACTTGAATTAACTTGTGCAAGGCTGTACAATTGTTTCCATGTATGAGGTTTGAAACTGTTACACAGTGGTGGTGGGAGTAAGTGCAAAATTTCTTTCCAGTATTTGGCAACATTAGGTTTTGGTGACTGCTCAACAAAATCCACTAGTTCTTCAAGAAATAATCTTAAAACAAATTAAAATGTTACACATCTATATTTATAATTATTTAACAATTATAAATGTCTCACTTTCCTATGTGTAAAGTCGGTTCAGTCATGTACACAACCCCTTTGAATCCTGTGTTTTCAGTTATAAATGGTAAAGCCAACATGGTCATATAGTTGGATACCAATATGACATCAATATCAGCAAAGTCAACTAACTTTGTAAGTGGTGTCATGAATTCAGGTGCAGAATTTACAAGAACTTGATTAGTCATACATTCATTAAGCTCCTATTTAATACATTTTTAATACAATCATAATATTAAATTTATGAATAGTGTAATCAAAAATTAAAATATAGTTTACCCCTTCAATTTGTGGGTCTGAGAAGTTCTTAGGTATCCAAGCTGCTCCTTTATTTGATTTCCAGTCTGGTATTGGATATAAAGGTAAAAAATTCAAAACACTGTGTGCTGATAGACCACAGTCCAACATTATCGTAACTGATTTTAACTTTATCACAAAACATGGTTTGTTCGGATCTTCACTCAAACAATACTGTACATTTAAAAAATAATATAAATTATTAAAAGCAGATTAGAGTTGTAAGCATTTTGTTTAGTTTTTAAACTTACCACTTTCATGATTGTTGAAAAATCAAAAAATAAGAGGTGAACAATTAATTAACATTCATAATTTCACTATTGTTGTGGATTGTAATACCTACGAAGCAAATTTATTAAAATTGTTATTTGACTTGAAATATGGAATTATCTTTTGAACAGTGAAGGCTACAAAAAACAGACTTAAAATGTACTGATGTTGAAATAAAGTGCTAACTGCCTAAAGAGATGTTGACATTGTACACAGATCATAGACGTACAGTTTACACTTGTAGAACTTTAGAAGTTAAAGTTTCTAAGCGTTTACGCTTTCAACTTTTGATTGTTATTTGTTTTGAAATATCTCATCATGCAATACTATATATATGTTACTTACAATTGTTATACATTATTCTGTGATATGGTGATATGAACCTAAATTTATTCTAACCTATTTTTTTAAAACTACCATCACCACTGGCCGGTCTACCGGTAACAACAATACAAATATGATAACATTCACATTCACGGCGATGTTGTTCTATGATATTATTTAGCCATGTTGTTTAAAGGATAAATTTCAGCATTCAGCGTATCGATATATTCAGATTATGAATTATATTGCACTCAATGCTTGTCAGCGCGGATTGAAAATTTTAATTGATTAACCAGCATCTCGCTATTCCTGGTGCCTACAAATCTACTACTTAAACCTAATATTTTTTTGGTACAATATTTCAGGATATTAATTCTTTCAGTTCTGTGATGATAGTTACATTATAATAAAATATTAGTCTAAAATTCTACTCTTAAAATAATACATTCAAGTTACCTAATTTAGTAAATTAATTTTTCGTCTACAATGGCAAGCGCATGCCGAATATTTTGTCGAAACATTAACAATACACCATTATCAAAAATAATTACAACAAAATTACGAGTGTCTACAGTGGAATTTATTCGACCTTATAGTCATGGTGAACAACAAGATAAGTTAGCTACTTTGAAACAAGGTGCTTTTGCTGAGTTTTATGAAAAAACTAAAGACAACAAACAAGTTGTTGAAGAAGATCAAGACTTTGAAATACTATTAAGGAATTCAAATTTTATAAATGTAACTTGCAACCCTTTATTATTTATGTTTATTCTTATTTGTTTTTCTTTAACAGCTTGGTGATCCCGAGGGTAAACAAGTGATCGGAACCATATTTCATGTTGTCGATAATGATTTGTATATTGATTTTGGTTGGAAATTCCATTGTGTTTGTACAAGACCAATTAAAAATGCTGAGTAAGTATACATAATACTACTAAGTAAAGTGGTGGGATGAATATTTTTTTTTATCATGATTGGCCATTGGCATAGACAAGAATACTAACCACCACCTTAATTTATAGTACAGATCCACAAAGGTTTTATTTATACATAATAAAATCAGCTTAATGTTATAAATATATAATTACTTCTTACTTGTATTATAGAAATGACACAATAAATGATTTAATTAAATACCTACTCAATTCATTTAAGACTATGTGTGTCCGCCTTTTGGTTGTTTTATTTAAAACACACTTTGTATTTTAATAATAAAAAAATTATCTTTTTTTATTGCCATGTCAAATATTAAACATTAGAAAAATAAAACTTCTATATAATGAAGATATATAACTATGTGCTATTACTTGTAATCAATATAAATAAAATTGTATTTGTATTTTGTTCATATTATTAGACTGGCTGTTTTGCTTAAATGTTTTGATACATAAAAATATTAATGCCCAAAAATTGAAGTAAAATACAGTTAATATCTTAATAACTAATTAAAATAGTCATACTAACTACTATTTAAGTCAATTAACAATTTATTGTGATTTTTTTTTAGTATTAATTTTTCTGTAAAGCGTTCTCCATACATTGCCTTTGATAGTGCTGAAAAGGCGTCCTCCGCCTAATTGGTGATAGCTTTTTGAAATATCTTACTACAACACCACTGACTATACTACATGATTTTAAAAATGAAACATTTTTTTTATATAAAATCTAGAAAAAACTATACTAAATTTAATTTTTGTATGTTTACAGCTCATTTGTGCGAGGATCACAAGTAAAATTAAGAATCAAATCCTTAGAATTAGCTACCAGGTTTTTGGGCTCTGAAAAAGATTTAACTCTACTTGAAGCAGATGCTGCTCTTTTGAGTCTTCACAAACCAATAAAATATTAGAGAAACTGTATTTCATACTTTTATTTGTTGTATAATTATATTGGTTTAGCAATATTATGTTTTATATGTTAATTTTAAAAACTTTTAAAATATAAGTTTAATTTAAACTGATTAATTTTATAATTGTATTTTTCACTTATATTAGGTTTGGAAGTTACAGCCTCTTATAAAAGTTAGGATTGTTAAGATGATAAATTTGCATACAACAAATATTAATTAATGAGGCCGCTTAGTTCAGCTGTTCCTAAATTTTCATACTTTTTAAATATTTGATTCATACAATCAATGATATAATAAAACACTTGTGGTTGAATGATGATGTTTGATGAAAATACCCAACGTTTAAATGTGTAAGTTAGTCTGTTATATCCCAGAAACATGTGAAAATCTTGCATTTAACTTTCCAAATCCTAGTAATTACTTGTTAGTTATTACTAGTGTTGCTTACTCAATCTAGTTTGAATCTAATTGCCCATTATATTTGAATCAACAAGTTCAGTTTTTAGAAACCTAAGGTTGAAATTGAATTACCATGTTAAAAACAAAGGATTGTATTTTTTGTTGTTGAGGAGTGCTTTAGTGCTCTAACCTATAAGTTAAATGATACAATTGAAACTAAACAGTTGCTTTCTTTGTTCACATATTATTATTAAAACAGTAAAAGATATATTTTTTTTTTAATGGTTTTAACGAGGGTATATACATAAATGTTTAATGTATATAATATATATGTATTCAATTATATAAATAATAACTTGATAATACATAACAATATGTCAATAATTACCATTATATTGTATTAGCCCATACAACTATATCATTAATGATTATAGTAGTAAGGAAGTTTAAGATTTATAGATTACATTAAATACTAAGTATTTATTTGAGTAAGCACGGTTCCATTGATCTAATATACAATTGGGTTTAAAGGAAAAATTACTCATTCAATATTTTCTTAAAAATATGGTACTACCTAATTTTCTGAACCCTTGGGCCATAGCTTAATAATAAATTATAGATCTCATGATTTGTGTGATAGATGATTCACATAAGTATTTTAAATTTTAGATTAGATTTCTTTGGAAATATTGGTAAGCTGAAGAATAATTTCATATTTCATGCATTTAAAACAGTGTTTCCTAACCTGTGAGTTGAGACCAAAAATTGAGTCGTAATATATTTTTTATGGCCTGTGGTAGATTAAAAACAATAGAAAAATAAAAATATAATTTAATAAAACTTTAAAAAAGTGTAAATTTGTTGGTCGCCATACCAAAAAAGTTTAGGAAACATTTATAGTTAGGTAAAATAGTATAACAGGAAATATGAAAGAAAATATTCAATTAAATTATTAATTAAAAATAATAGCAAGGTTGTTTAATGTCAAATAAGAAATGTACATTGCACAATATTTTATTCAGGTAACTACAATACATGATAATTGAAATCAGTATATTTATTTATTTATTTAAGACATTATGGGCAAAGCCCAATTATATATTAGATATATATTGTACATTTAACAGAAAGGTAACAATAAATATCTATTACTTGTATTATATATGAATAAAGCAGGTACAGTTAATGTGTATCTAACACGAGTTATTTTATGTGTACATTGATTAAATTAAATTATTGTAATTCATCTTATGAATACAAAATAGTAGGTAAGTCATCAATAAAAAATATTACAAAAATGTGTACCTAGTTATAAAGTAAAAAATTGTTTGTATTTTAAGCACTGAACTCTCGATTTGAAATTTTAATATTGATTCATATTTAAGCATTTTATATTGCTGTTAAATATTCAATAGCTAGATGGATATTCAATATGTTGTCATACTCTCAGAATATTAAAAAAATATTACCACACAATTGCAGTCATAACTTGTGGGAATAACATAATAGTATACGATACATATTTATGATTATCAGGTCATATACTTAGAACATGACTGATTTCCAATAATTGTTTAACCCTTTTAAACTAAAAAGTACAATTAAGAAATAACTAGACTTGGGTAATTTTACCTTACGCCTTTGAATGTGGACTTTTTTCCTTTATTGCTACGTCTCTTTGGTTTAACTTGTTCATCATTAATATCAATTTTAGATTCGTCATAAGAGGTCTTAAAACCTTCTTGTATACGCTGTCGAGCTATGCGAGAACTATTTCTACTACTATAAGAATATGTACTTTGTTGCGGATTCATACACAATGCTAAATGCTTAGATAATAAAAGACATTTCACTGATACAAAACATTTGGGACACTCAACTTCCTGAGTTGGTTTAGTGATATTCAAATGTTCAGCCATATGTACTAAGGTTGGAGTATGACAGAGTCTTCTGTAATTAGAATCAAATCGTCGTGGATCAAGAACTCTTAATTTTAATTCCTTATGAATATTAAATATAGTTTCACACAGCAGCTCATCAATTATTAAAGTTACTGATTTGGTAACTTTAGGAGTGAAACGACTTAAAGTAGACTCTTTTATAGCTCTTAATTCTAAAATACGAGTACTTTCTTCTTTATCGTAGCCCTCTTTTTTTTCATCATCTCCTTCACATGATAATTGACTATGCATATCATTATTTTCCATCTATAATGATTTAAAGGATCTGAAAAGTAAAATAGCATTAAACTTTTGTTTATGTTTTAATATTTTATACATAAACCAATCACAAGAGTTGAAATAAATTGTATAATATGAAAATAAAATATTAGTAACTTATTATTTTAGCTAAATTCTGAAAAACACAAGTAAATAACTGAAAACACCACTGTTTAAGAACCAATAAGTTTAATAATTTAAGTGTTTAAATTTATAATACTTATAAACACTTTATATGAATAATATAAATTAAAAACTGGAAATGATCTTTTACTGTTTATCAGTTTAACCATCAATAAAGAAATATGATATTGATCAGTGTTTGGAAAGAACATCATTCATGAACGCACAATCATGTTCATATTTAGTGAGTATTACGGAAACGTCACTCGTTCCAAACACTGTATTTGCAGTGAGTAGCAATTATAACCGCTCATTGGCGTGTCCGCAATCAAAATTAAAATGAAACATATTATTCAAATGGAATTGGTATTTTTAATGGGCCCCAAAGTGCAAGGTAGGTACCAGAAAGTTATTTTATAGTTATATAATTTAAAACCCAATACGCAACACTGTAATAGTTTGATTCGTAAAATCTCATATATTTAAATTTATGAAAAATATTGTACTAATAGAATAAAATAAAACTACAGAAATAATATAATTCATATTTAAAAAAAATTAATTATTAAGATCAAGATCTTAAAAATACTTGTAATGGTATCCTACAATATTATTAATTTAAGATAAAATACAAATTCATTAAACTCTATATTTTTTCACGTCAATAATTTAAACGGAAAAAAAATATTTTTTAAAGAATTTTATTTGTTTTTGAGTAATAAAGTTACATTAATAAACTTCAAATTTAAGAGCACACATAAAAAATATATTAGTAAAATCCAATAATGTATAGTAGATAATCTATATACATACAATTTAGTTCTGAGCCAAAAACTTTAATTTGTTTTATATGAATTTAATACATACTTCACTTAAATAAAGAAAAATATCTATTATTCATCACAAATTTACAGGGGCATTTATACAAACAATCATCATAGTTAAATGGAAATTAAACTGATCAATGAATAAATATGATGTATAAAGTATGGTTTAACAATAACTTAAATAATATACTTACTTGTACTACTTAAGAAATTCGATCACTCACGGCAAAAATTAATTTTACAGAGTTCAGACTCCAGACTCCAGAACCTGATTCAATATTTCAATCAACAATTTGAATCATCAATATTCAATACCGTGATCTGTATATAGTATGGTTATCATCAATTACTCCCATTATGTTATCAATATTTGTTATCAACAGAAAATAATACATTTATTTATTTCATAATCTGACTATTTGAGAAATTAAATATATTATTGTTACTTCATTAATAATTACATTTTCATATTTATATTTATGGAACTCCTTCATTATGACTGAAGCCGGCGAAGAAAATATAGTTTTAGAAGGATTCTTGTGTCCTATATGCAAAGTTGACTTTGGTTTAGACCTTAAATTATTTTTGCATTTTCAAGAAGCTCATAGCGAAGATCAAGATCTAGTCAAGTCGTTCAAAGGTAAGTATGATTATTCCTATAAACACCTCAATGTCTGTGTAATAATATGCATGTTTGGTAATGTATTTTTATTTAGATTTGTTCGGTAAAGCTAAAGAAAAAATTTTAAAGAATGATATTGGGAAAAAAGAAGAACGCTATTATGTATGGGAACCTCAAGAAATAGGTATGTTTTATTTACTCATAACTCATTAGCTTATAATTATTCATACTATGTTTAATTAATAGGAGAAGTCCAGTCTCATTTTCAGTATTTTAAACACTGTCGTAATAAATGGGTTGAACACTTCGTAATGGAAACAAATAAAACAGTTGTACGACTTGAAAAGTTACTCTGCAACTTACCTCAAGACCCTAATAAACGAAAAAGTATATTTTCTTAGTGTAATTTTTATAAAATATAAAATTAAAAAAATATTATCATATATCTGTTGTCTATTTTTATAATATAGCTCATGAACAAACTATAGTACATTGGTTAGATGGTACAGATGTAACACGATGTCCAGAGTGTACTAAGTCATTTAACATTACGAGACGACAACATCATTGCAGATTGTGTGGCTCTATTGTGTGTCATGATTGCAGCTGTTTTTTACCATTGTCTAAAGCATGTTGGTACTTTTAAAAAATGATTAACTACTTAAACTAAAAGTTATATTAGTCCATAGAACCATCAAATTAAAATTTTTTTATTTCAATAGATGAAACGATAAATGAAAATGGTAAAAATCATTTGACTTCTATAACACAGAATTCACCAAGTTTTCGTTTGTGCGTTCATTGCGGACAAGTATTGGAAAACCGTGAGCAAATCAAATACCGTGACCAAAAGCCTCTCATGTGTGATTATTATGATAAAATCATGGAATGTCGTAATAAAATTGAAAATGATCTGTTAATTAAATTCAACCAATCATATAACCTATTAAAGTAAAATATTTATCATCGATTTTAAGTATTAATAAAAATGATGATCATTAATTTGGTTTTTGTTATAGAGAAGGAGAATCTTCATACTTGACAGAAGCCAATAAAATTAGAAGTGATATAGTAAAACTTGCTGAGACAATAGACGCCCTTAGGTCAACACTTTAAAATTTAATCATACTCATAACTTTTATTTAATTTTATTAATATGTATTATCTTTATATAATTGTTGAGCAGTAATAGGATATTGAAATTGGAAAATGATACAAATTCATCAAAGGTTACTACTAAAAATATTAGATTAGCTATGATACAATGTGTTCAATCAACTGTACTTGCAATACCCGCTCTTCCTTCATTAAAGGAAATTGAAGAAATTGCTCAGAGAAAACGGTAATTATATTTTTTTTTTATTGTATTAAATTGATACAAATTTATAATTCAACTAAAATATGATAATATTCTTAATGGTTATAAACATACTATTTTACTTATTTTTTTATACAAATGCTATTAAATATATAAACAATAATAATTATTTAAATGAAATTTAGAAATAATAAATGTTAAAATAAATATTTAGTGAAGCAGCCGAGGCACGTCTCCGTAATGGTCAAGACACAGATAATCCTAAAAGTCCATCAGTTTCTAAGCAACAAACTACAAAAAAAAATGTAATTTAAAAACATAGTCAAATCATTGTTTACTTGCTCATGAGAATTTGATTATAATGTTGTTTAACATTTTATATTATTTGTATGTAAACAGGAAATTAAATTAAGACTTGAAGATGGTTGGAGTCCTGTAACAAATGCCAATGTCAATTCTGACAATCCTGTGGTGGAGCAAATGAACATCATAAAGAACTATATTAAACAAGCCAAAGAAGCCTACCGATTTGATGAGGTTGCAAGTCTTGAAAGGAATTTACAAGAGTTGAATGAAGAGTACTTCAAAATGCAAAATAGTAGTGGAAATATGCCAGGTTATTCTACAAAAAATTAAAAATAATTCTAGTCCAATTAAAATGGCAAATTTAATAATTATCACAAAAAAATAACATTAAAAAATATGATTATCGCTATTCGATTACTTTTACAATATGTCTTAATATATCACAAAGAATGAATAAATATCATTTTTTCCCCATGTTTCTTTTACTTATTATTTAAAGTTTATGATAATGAGTAGTATAATATATATTCATAAATTAAATTATTCAACTTATATCTGACAAAAAAAAAAGTCACTAATGCAATCTTATTTGTAAAATATTAAATATATATGGTTTAAAATATTAGAATTTCAAGGAATGGTAAATTTCCTCTAATTAAAATCTGGAACTGGATCACGCCAATATATAAACTGGTTATAGTCCAACTCTTGCATAGGTAACACAGGGAACATTTCATCCACCATTGTACTCATATAAGTATATCTGAAATAAAAATATAAGTGTTATACTAAATTTATCAAAAAGTATTAAAAAAAATTTGTTATCAATTTAGAAAACAGTGCACATTTTCCACTTTAAAAGACAACACTATTTGACTTTAGAAAAAATGAATTTTTCATAGAAATAAATGTGTTAGGTATGTTAAAGATTAAATGTAATTGCTATTAGAAGTTTGAAAAATAATTATGGTTCGGATGTTTATTAGATACAATTTTGTATTTAATAAAATATTTTAAATTTAATTTTCAATTTCAAATCTGTTTGGAATTAACCATTTTACTTCTTTTTAACAATTATCATTTAACAAATAACTTAAAAAATAATAAAATGTATCAATGCAATTTTTTAAACTCATCAATTAGTTTAGTATTTTTCATGAAATAAATCATCAACACATATGTGATATTGTTAACTATGAAATAATGAGTTTATAGTTTTCTTACATATTTGTTTTTATTTAATTTACCTTATTTTAGTTAATTTAATTATTTTAATAAGCTGATTATTGTAATAAGACAACCAGACAATACAAAAAATTATACATTTGAATTTTGAAACCAAAAAATATAATAATATGAGTGTTAATCATAAGCGGAAATTGAAAAACTTATTTGGAGGATGAAGAATTGCCTCTATTTTTCATACACTTTAATGTTGACATAAATAAAATATTTTGCCCCCTAATGGCCAATGGTGTTGAATGGTATTTGAAATTAGGATTATTAGTTAATTATTACCAAGTCCCAAAAGATTATCATACTGAGACTAGTGTCTTTTAAAAATGACAGAACAATTTAGTTAATTTAGTTTTTTTGATATACTATCGGGACCATATAATTATTCATTTAGTAACATAAATAATTTTAGTAAAATGACAATTGACAGCATAATAGTTAGCATCTCATGCATACCCCAAATATAATGACAGACCCTTACCATATGTTTCACATTCAAAAGAAGTGGTACTAATGGTATCCCTACTGCTACTGATGACGTTACAATCGTCTTCAATACGGCTTGTAACGTCATCGCCGCACGCCAAAACCGGAAAAAGATCATTAACAATACAACTCTGGCCAGTATAACTGAACAATAATTGTAAACACATAAATAGAAAAACGGAAACAAGTATTTTAAGCTAAAATAAAACAGTAAAATTATACTTACGAAGATTGGAAAGTTTGAGTTAATTCGTGTTTTAATTCTCCTCTGTGATTTATTGTAAATATTCTTGATATTGGTATACCAATAGCTTGATAAGACCAAACATCCTAAATAAATATACAAATTAATATATTTTATTTTTAATAAAAATTAGGGAGTACGAACATTTATTTTATTTCCATAACCAGCATAAAATGGTTTATTTTCAGTTGGAAATAATGCTTGAATATCTTTAAGACAAGAAATTTTGAATTCTTCAGGTTTTTTTTCAATGACTTCGCGATGAAATGCATTCAGTAAGCTAGTTGGATTTAATAGCACAGGTCCTTCTGGTAATGATAGATCTTCCTGTTTAATACTTTTTAAATAATCCCTAGTAACTCTTGATTGGCCAATAGCTCTGGCTGACAAGTATAATAATTTATAGCCATTATCTTTTATCTTTGTAAACAGTTTTGCGACACCACTTTGGGCCCAATCTTTACCAACTATTGGAAGTATATGGCCCAACACATCAGATCTAATTTAATTTGATAATAATGTAATTTTTTTATAAATAAAAAATAAATACATTTACACTTACTTAGTAATGGTTCCATCAATGTCAGATATAACAATTTTATCATCATACCGCCATTTGAATAAGAAACATTTGCAATGACAGGTACCTTGATAAGCCGTTGTTACACTAAATACAATTTCATTAGAACCTTCCCTTAAATTTAATTTTGCCTGAAACATAAAATCTATTAATTAGCAAGTAATATTTGCATTTTTTGTCTTTGTTGATGTGATCAGTTATAAGTAGTTGAAAATGAAAATATTAAAATTTAAAATAATTTGTTAACCCTCTCTCTACCAGCTTGCTTCACTGATTAAAACACTATTAACATATTAATATATTAGTTACTTATTAACTACTTGAAACTTTATTTTTGTTTGAGAAAACACAATAATTCGATAAATTGACACTTTTTCATAAAAACTCACAATTTGTTCAGAAGTTAATCTCAAAGTTTTTCTACATATATCATTTTTATCTTTTGACTTCAGTGACAGTTTTGTAGTTTCCAACTCAAGCTCAGAATCAGTAGAACTATAGCACCGCTGTCTTTGACTATATTCAAATATTTATAAAAATTAAAATTACAAACATAACATTTTAAAATATAAACTTACATATAGTTGGATGGCCCCAATTCATTGTCTACTTTACCATCAATTTCTGATTTAAGGCATTCATTTATATCATTACTATGGATTAGTTGCTCTGACAAATTATTGGAATCGTTTTTTAAAATGTTAATATTTCCTTCTGTAAAATGTATACATAACATACTAGTATATTTTTGAAATATTTAATGCATTATTATTTTTAAATCTTATATCAAACACCGGGTCTTAAAACAGGTTTTACACTCTAATAATCAAGATTCAGTGCCTAACAACTTTAGTGTAACTCTGGTTAAAATCAATATACATTTTAATGGTTTCAGTTTAACAAAGGTTTTTTCAAATGTTAGTTACAATTTTAATTTGGTAGTGAAGGGGTTTTGTTTTAAACCGGTTTTTCCAAGTTTTTTGTTTTAGTTACAATTGAAATGTTGAAAATGAAACCTGACTTGTTATAAACTGATTTCCAAAAACCTGTTTTATGCCCTTATAAATAAGTATAATATACCCATGTAGCTATATATAAACATGTATGATTAGAAAGAAACAAATACAATCTGTTCAACAAAATTATTATATATTGAATCTGAAATTTTATTTATAAAAATGTTTAACATATTTAACAATGTGTTAAGTATTTACCTATTGGAGTTATTGATTTTGTATCTTTACTGGCTCGACTCCAATTGAACCAAGATGTATAACCTCGATTAAGACCTTTAGTGTCTTCTGCTTGCACTTTGGCTTCAGAGAATTCATTCTACAAATGGTCAAATTCATATATTACTATATAAGTATTATTATTATTATTTATAATTTTCAATGAAATAATGATGTGTTCAATCACAAAGCTATAAGCACCTGAGGTAACAATTTCTGATATGCAGCTATTGAGATCAAATGAGGCAAAGCAGTCTGGCAACTATAAAACTTTTTATTTACGCGCACCACTAAATTAGGATTCTTCACAAGATTATTGAAATCAGAAGTGAATTCTTCATAAGAAATCTGATGTTTGGAAAACTTCTCTTCAATAATATCATTACCATTCAGAGAATCTAACTCTCCACATAAGGAAACTGATACTTCACATGGTAAACTGTAAAATGATGTTCTGTTAAAATCCACAAATACTTAATTTAAATAATTCACTTACTTTTGGTGGAACTTTTCATCAAAATCACTATCAATTGACTTTGGTCCTTCTCTATCCATGCTCGTAGGTGAATGGGATAGTGAAGCACCTCTTCCAGATTCCACATCATCATCATCCACTTCATCACTGATTTTAACTTCGTCCTGTCTTGGTGGAGTTTGGTTATACAAATACAATTCTAATACCTTAGGATCTAATTGATCTGTACACAAATCAGCTAAATATATTCCTCCATTCTCTGAAGAGTTATGACGAATGTGTTTAGTTTTTTTCATAAAACCCAACATATTCGCCAACATTGACCTCTGATTAGCCGCTTCTTGTTTTTTGGAAGCTTCTTGGATATTTAATTTTGAATCATTAGAATCCAAACTATTGCGGCGTGCCGGTGGTGTAGGTAGTTCTCCCCAACGCCAAAATTGATGATCACTAGAGCCATTATTCAAATCTGTTTTATTAATAGCAGATATGCCAATAAGACTTTCAACAGCTGAATTTCTGGCTCTTTGTTGAAGTTCATACTCAGTATCAGACTGAACAGCAGCACAACTATATTTCACTTCACCGGAACTAAAAATAATATTTTTACAATTAGATAGAAATAACTTACAATGTTTCTGAAATAACATTCTTACTTTGAACTTGGGGATGCATCTGTATCACTAAAGAAATGTAAATCGTTATCCAAGTATTGTTCTTGAGAACGGTCATCATTATCTATTAAATAGGTAGGAGCGGGAAGGTCACAAGATCCAAATGTGTTTCCAAGTTTCTTGGTTTCATCTTTAATTTTTCTTTTGATCACAGATTTTTTACGACGGCGTTTACGCATTTGTGGTCGAGGTGGAGAGTCTTCAATTGGTCTAAATTTTAATGGTTGAAAATCTTGAGTTGCACCATCTACAGTTTCTGCACAAAATGTTTTAGGAACAACTTGTTCTGAATTAATAGCATATTCTATAGTTTTTCGTCTGCAAAATCAAATTTACAAATCAGTTTTTTATTTATAATATTTAAAAACATATTAATATTTTTATTTATATTAATTTATAGTTCTTACTCTTCATCGTCAGGTATTGGTGAGCATGCTAAATGAGGTGGTATTGTTTCAATATCTTCTGATATTTCTTCAACAAAAAATGCTTCACCAGATTCTCCTAGTTTCATATGAAGTTGAACAGGTTCTCCATTAATTTCGATTTCAACCTAAAAATAGTTAAACAAATTTAGATGGATTAATATTGAGGTAAAATTTTTTTAAAAACTGGGCAAGTAACCTCTACTGTACAATAATCTATGGGTGGGATTGAGTGTATATTGCCATTAATTGGGTCACTGTAATGGATGTATTAAATTTGAATCCAATAATTTACTCTATTATCATATACAAAAACACAATTCTGAGCGGAGATGGCTTATCTTTTTGGGATCAATGCAAACCAAACAAATAAAATATTTAAATTTTAACTAAATAAATGTTTGTATTTGTTTTCCCAATTATTTTATAAAGAACTGAGAAATTTCTACTTTTGATTTACCTCCCACCAAAAAACAAACTAGATTCAATTTTCTACTAAAAACCTCCTTCAAAGTAGATGGTTGGAGCATTTTTTTAGTAACAGAAGAAGTAGAAAATTAAGACACAACAATTAACTAAGGCCAGAATATAAAATTAGTTTATTACTCTTAGGAGATCAAGAAAACGGCAAGACAAAAAAAGATAAGTGGAATGTATTAGTTAAAGTTATAATAACATTTCGGTATAACCTTTCTATTCAATAAGATATAAATAAAGATATATGTTTAAAATAGCCTAGTCTCTTAAATTCACTTCATCATTTTTTAACTCTCTATACATGGTTGCTTGCCTAAAAGTTATAAAATTATTTATAAATCTTCAAATTTTATAGTTTTGACGCATTATTTAATAAATATTTATACCACTGTTAAGTCCAAATCAGAATTATTATGAATTATCAAAATTTATTTTAAACCAATGCAATTAATTATTTGCTGATTGTTACTATACTAAGAATAAGTAGATATTTTAGCAATGGTATCAACTTGAATCACATACTTTTATAGGTACTAATGTAATAGAAACTTTAGGTAATAGAGACTACAATATTATCAATAACATTTAAAACTAATGAGGATCGTTATTTTTTTTTTAAAGGTCAGCTATTGAAAGCTATGAATACACAAATAAATCATAATCTATCCACAGTATTAACAATTATTAATTATCAAAATGATTTTTTTTTAAATAATGGAAAATATACAACTAACCTTTCGCAAAGGTTAAAAATAAGAGATAAAAATCATATATATTAAAAAATATATCATTTATGATTTAAAAAAGAGCATAGGTAATATAAGTAAATAAATTATAACAGTAATATTTTAGTTGAACTATCATCAAATAACTTGTTTCTTTCTTAACAACAGAAACACATGCTATACTGAACAATGGTTTTCAACAAGTTGTGTTTTTGCAAGTTGTGTTTTGCAAAATTTTATTTTCAAAAGAACACAAAACATAAAAAATAAAAAGGTTTATATTATTAGACTGTCTAAGTATAAAATGTAAATTATTGAGGAAAATAACACTATGTACAAAAGATGGCCTCGATGCCATTACCAAATTATTTATCTATGTTCAATATCTTGGTAGTACCTAATTATTTCATTTCTTGGGGATCTTTTTATAGTGTTAATATAATAACTCGTATAATAATTAATCATTAGATTTTAAATCAAACTAAAAAAAAAAAAAATCAATTTAACATTCATCCCATTTATCTTACAAGCAAGCTTATAATGTATTCCCAAGTAAAAAAAAATAATTGTTACATTTTTAGATTAAGCTATATTTGACATTATTTTTTTAATTAATTAATTTAACCAGTATACAAGAGGTTTGGAGGGGTACAAAATTTAAACTTCTAAAAACTTTCCGTTAATTAATTTCTCAAAATACAATAATTAGAACGGATTAGAAGTATTTCGAGAAAACATCCTTCTCTAATTTGAAATTAGATTTGGTGTCTAAGTTAATGTTAAGAACATATTTTAATATTTCATAAAAAAAATATAATCCATTCAGATGGTATACAGAAAAAAGAACATTTAAGTATACAACTATGCTACTATAGGTATACATAATAATACGGTAAATTCTTTTAATTTTTTCATTACTACCATTTTATTCAAATTCCTTTATTTTAAACTTAACTAATCATTAGAGCAACTTTCCTATAATTGGGAGCTATTTCAAAAAAATAAAGACCATACCACCCTTTTAAACTGTTAAACAATGTATATTGTATAGTGTATACCTCTTAATACTGATAAAAGAAGTTTTACTTACTATTTTCTCTCTGCTCCGTAGCACTCCGATCTTACCAAAGCGAACATGAAACGGTGAACATGTAAATGTGCCATCCGGCTGTTCTACCACGACAATATCGATGGCTCCGGTTAAAGTGGCCGGATTGATCTCATTGTACACGTGCCGAAAATTACTGATGAATTTTCCTAAATAATTCATCCTTTTTCCGGGCAGGCTTTGTAAATGGCAATCACTGAAATCATAACAAAAACAGGAAATGAGCACTTCCAGCACAAAATGATTTATCCAGAATCATATGCATTGCTATCATACTGCAGCTGAATAAAGGTACACACTTAAAAGTCTATTGATCGATATTATAATCCACGCGAGCAGCGACTAACTGACAAGTTGTGCACGGTCGATCGAGAACTAGTAATACTTATCAAATATTAATAATAATATGCACGAGAGTTATAAATAACATAAAGCAACGATCGGACGATGTCTTTATAGTTTATTACGCTCGCGCGTCACGCTGATTACAGTTGTTTAGTTGTAATAGTGTTTGGTTTGAAGACGCTGAATGCCGATGATTTCGATTTCACCGAACAGCTGATTTGCACTTGACGCTCGCGGCGCACAAAGGAGGAGCGATCGCAACGCGCGTTGTGTTTGTGTCAATAGTGAATACTGTAATACTGAATGCTGATTAGTGAATACTGAATAGTGAATACTCATTACTCTCTGACCATCTCGTGGTGTGTACACGGAATGAAAAGTCGAAACGCAACTGTTTAATGCGTACCGCAAGTGTTTAATACTTGAGCACTGTAGTGTTGGGCATTGGGCAAGCAGAGAAGGCAGCTGTGCAGACTTCAGACTGTAGCAGGTGGATCGGTGAAAATGAGTTGTAACAATAGTATTACTTATTTCAAAATTTTCCAAGGACAACAAATATATAATATTGATTTTATCAAATTAATTTCAATGTCTGAATTAAAAATTATTGATCCGATGCGCGTAAAGCGGTAACCGAATAACAAGCTGTTATGCACGATTCTGTCAATACGTTAAAAAATAAATTATCATGTTTACACTTAGACACCTTCGTATTATATATAAGAGCCCTGCAGACTGTAATAACAACCTAAGTACTTATCTAAAGTATATACATATATTAATTATTATATAATAAATTGTATGTAATTTGTATGTATGTAAATTATTGAGTTCATGGCCCGTAGGTATTAATATATTATACTTAAATTATAATCTATGTACAATTTCACAGACGTACAGTCATGTATGTATTAGTATTTCAGATCTACTATTGGCATTTGTCATTTATTAGTTATTTTTGTGTTTTTGCTATTCATGTTTTTGATTTTTAGTATTTTTTTTAACATTTATTTTGAAAATATACAATCTGTTGGTTAATTTTAATATCAACGTTGGAATAAATTATTTACTTGTAACTTTTATATTATTCTAAGGTTTTTAATTACCTACCATCCAGGTAGGTCGTGGCAGAGGGTGAAGTGGCTCAAAATATTTGGAGGGATGCCTTTCATAATTCATAGTGTTCTCAATCTCTCATGTATCGCTTAAACCAAGGGCGAACCCAGGGGGAGATTTGGGGGTTTGCGCTCCCCCCCCCGAAATATCAGGGAAAAAGAATATTGTATTTATTAAAGATATTGTTGTATAATATTGTAAATCGACATTAGTTGTATGAATTAATTATCAT
>PVMI01061537.1:0-17033 GCA_008528875.1 Aulacorthum solani | reverse complement strand
ATAATAATAATAAGTTCTGTCAATATTTAAAACCCACTGGAATGTTATATATTATGACCACCAATAATTATGATAACCAATAAGTATCACTTTTTTGACATTCACAGATGAATTATAATAAAATATATCATAATAATCTTCCTGCTCTAAACGTAATATATTCAATTAAAAGTACCCAAATCGTTTCGAATAAAACATAGTAATAAAATACTGTTTATAAATGCATACCTACACCTAGTATGGTATAATACCTACTAAAATAAATCATATAAATACTATTTTAATATGATAATTATTTGATATACACACATAATATTATATTATGCATTCACAGTCCTCTTTCCGAAGTGTTAGAAAACGAAGGTATCGAAGAAGAAGATGACTATATGTATCCTGGATGTCAACTGAGGAGAAATACAGCCGTAGGTACGGTCACGGGTCTAGAAGTGTTTCTGTACAAAACAAATATGTCTGAATCGTTGGGCCTGGGACAGCGTGACATAGACGGTGCTAGGGTACGAACAAAGTGCGCAAACCTTGATTATTACCTAATCTTATAATTAATTACATGCAGATCATGATCCACACGTCGTACCAGTTTCCAAACGCGGGAGACGGTATATGGTTGAGGTCTGAACAGGGCCGACGACTGAACATCATGATTTCGCCTGTGATAACCGTCACCAGCAGTCGGGTAAAAGATCTGAGTGTGGCGAATCGGGGCTGCGTATTTCCGGACGAAAGGGAGTTATACATCTATCACGTGTACACACAAAGTTCGTGTCTGATCCAGTGTCGCATGGAATTCATATTGTACACTTGCGGTTGTCACATGTATTTTTTCATAAAACCCGGTAAGTAGAAAAGTGTAGGCAAAAGTTAGGATACTTCCGCGGATGCAACATATTTATTATAAATAAATAATGTCCGGCAACATTAAAACACCAGCCAGCACCTTGATTTTTTTAAATCAAGGGTGAAAGGGGAAGTAATACAGATTCTGATCTAAGACTGCTGTTTGACGCTAACCACTATGCATACCCACTAATATTGCGCACTCATTTTCCGTGGGAGGAAGGGGGTAATTTATTAACGAGGTTAATTATATTATTGAATATGGCATATTATGAAGTTGGGTGTACCTATTTATCTAATAATTTTTAGAGGAGCAATTATTGTCGGATTTATTGCTCAGTGATAGACATACATATACCTATTTAAGTACAATTTTTAAAAAAAATATTAATTTAAAAACAAATAGTTGAAAGCCTGGAACATATTAACACATATTAACTACTATTAACTATATTAATTTGAATAAGCTAATTTTAGTCGATTAACGTTTGGCGCTTTTTGAAAATGGCAGCACATGTGTTAAAATGTGTCATACTATAATATAAGTGAAGGTATGATAAAATTATTATTATTATTTTGAATTTTATGGTTTTATCTAAGAAATTAAAGTTTATACATTTATATAGTTGAAGGTAACACTGAAACTATATTTATTTATTGCAGATGACGGAAAACCAATGTGTGGTATACCAGATTTACCTTGCATAAATCATAATACCCGTGAGTAAAAATTAATTACTATACCTAGGTTAGGTTATAATATAATAATATTATAACAGGTGATCTAAAGACTTAAGTTACTTATGCACATTTTTTTTCACTTTTGCATGCCCATTATTATTGTTTCAAATTCAGGCTCTAGAGAAGAGTGTAAAGACTGTTGAGTATAGACAATACATAATAAGATACATATACTATATACCGTTAAAATCTAAGTATAGTTATATAATAATATTAAATTTCCCGTAAAATATAAAACATATTATATTGATGTTGAATCCTATCATTCTGACTTGAGTGATTTTAAACTATGTCAATCTATTTGTTTACCTATACTTTCATTCAATTTTGATGCTTGGAAGTCTTAAGTATATATAATTTCATATGTACCTATTTAAGTTTTTTTTATGTAATTTAAGAACTTGTGGCGATACAATTTTTAGCTTGTTAAGCAGATGAATATTGTTTTTAAAATGCGATTATCGAGTTAGTCATATTATATATATATTTACTAATATGTACCTACTTAAGTTATACTATTGCCGTACTTAACTTTATATCACACATGTAGGTACCTAATACATACATATTATATACCTATTTCTAATTTTGAATTATTATTTATTATTACGTTCGTGTGTTTTACAGGTCATATTAGAATGCTAACTCCGCCTAAAGGTACTCCTGGTTTCGAGGATCGACTCATACGTGATTCGCTGGATTGTTCACAATGCATACCTACTTGTTACGAGACAACGCATGAAATCGAAATGGAGTCATCTCCAGATCAAAGAACGTCCGTTTGGAAGTCGTTCAGCTATTTGGACGTGGCGTATGGAAACTTGGGTTCAAAAAAATATCAAAGGGACATAACTTTTGCTTGGACAGATCTTTTGGGTGGGTACATCGACCAACGAACAATTAATTAACCAGCTTATGTACAACATATAATCAGTGATTGAGTTGGAATAAAAATTAAAAGAGGGATGCAAAACTATAAAAAAAAAAATTGGGCGTATCTGAAGATTTAAATTGAATTGTCCTATCGATTAGGATTTAATTGGAAGAGGTGGACACGCTTACGTTAGGTACGCTAGGTAATACAGAATTTTCAAATTTAGTTTCCCTCAATTTAAGCACTGAATGTAAATAATACACAGCTGTATAATGATGTATTCAATTATTTAAGTTAAAATATTTATTTACATTGCAGTAGCACTGGGCGGTGTCGCCAATTTGTTTTTGGGGTTCAGCATATTGAGTGCAGCCGAATTCATTTATTGGACATTGAAAATATGCATCAACTCATTCATTAGACTATGCAAATAGCTATAGTATATAGGTACCACCTTTATATTATATTATATAAACGCTTATCATTATAATAAACGAATTCAAACATGCCTATATTATTATTATTACATATTGTGGAACGGCTGGTGTTTATTTTTAATACATCCTACCCCTAATTATAATAAATGATTATATAAGTTGCAATGTGCTTACATATGACTAGTAGGTACCAGTTACCTTAAACCTGTCAGTTGTGTTTTGAATCCACCGCACGAACATGAACCCCACACAGGGAACAACGTTTTGGAAAAAAGAATTCGCTTGGTCTTATTCGACCGTCGAGAGACTGGCGAGAGCCAAGAGTAAACAGCTGGGCAATATGTTTAGAGAATACTCTCGTTACTGTACCGTACATGGCGTCCAATATATATTTAAAGATAATTCCAGTTTGATTGAACGGTTGGATATTATTTAAAATTATTTTATATCGTTTTGACGGTAAAATGTAGATACACTTACCTCTACCGGCACCTCAATAATCACTCGTCGACGACGACATACCTATACGTTATTTCAGGTGCGCTTGGTTAATCATCGTGTTAACCAGTTTCGTCTGCTCTAGTATTCTGGTACATACTATGTGGCTAAAGTTCAACTCCTCACCGACGGTAACCGCGGTCAAGGACACACACTTGGCGTTGTACTCGCTTCCGTTTCCGGCCGTCAATGTCTGTCCCATGGACAAGATAAAACGTTTGGTGGCCTATAAGTACATGGCCGACAGAATAAACGCTTCGTATCAAGAGTCCGAATTGGATAACTTCCTCAACGCGTTGACGCTATTTCAGCACCCACTCTACAGTAGAATGATATATTACATAAATAACGGAATTGACGGTTTTTTGTCCAAATTAACCACTATCAATATTACAGATTTTATGTTACAAGTAAGTGGATACTGACGAGTACTACCGTACTAGTTACCTGCACTTACTTAGGTATTGTCGAGGTAAGTAGGTACTAAGTACGTATAATACTTAAAACATTGCAATACACTAACTACAAAATATAATATGTATTTAATATTGTGAGTGTAAAATGTTTAAATGTCTTCCATTACCGTATACGCTGCAGGTAATGCCGACATGTAACGAATTGTTCAACGCTTGTTTTTGGATAGGACATTCTTACAATTGTTGCGACTTGTTCAGTTTACAGAGATCTGAAGAGGGTTTTTGCTATTCGTTCAACTCTCTCACTTCCGTTAAAAAATCGGATTGGTAATGAATTCCTTCGCTGAGCATATTATTTTAAACAAAAATCGATAATATATACTAATTACCGGACACGTATTTTCAGTCCCATGTTTAGCACACTGGAGACTGATACGGATACGGCTTATACAAACTCTACGAATTGGGAATGTGTACTAAGACGGAATACAGCAGCTGGTTCTACTTCAGGATTACAAATTTTTTTCAAGAAATTCGCTAAATCAGAACGCTTAATAAACGCTTCTATAATTACTGGTCAACCGGCAGTCAGAGTAAGTGAAAAACGATTAAATTATCGTTATTTATATATGTGAATAGGTACTCGGTAGTTGACAATCACTGGTTATAGGTAGGTACATAGTAATATTATTTTAAGATAGTCGCTGAATAAATATTGTTTCGAAAACACAATCGAAGAAATCGTTTGGGTTATTTTTTTTACAGGTTCAAGTGTTTTATGTGAATGAGTATCCAGAATCCGGTATGGGCAGCATTGTCACGGCAAAGAAAGGGACTAAACTGAGTATTATGGTAAAACCGTTTGTCACTATAAGCACGGATAGAATCAAACACCTCCCCGTGGCGGAGCGGTTTTGTTATTTCCCCGATGAACAACATTTAAGTGTGTCGAGGTCGTACACTCAAAAGTCATGTCTCATAGAATGTCGGTTAAATTACTTACACAAAAAATGTGGTTGTCGTCCATATTACTTCAATATGCTTGGTAAGTGAAAATGAAAAGAAAAAAATAATTCATAATGATTGCTTGAAAATATTTTTGAAACCAACCCAATCAAAATCAGTATTCACTTAAAACGTTTGTCATATATATTATTATTATATTACATAGTCATAGTCGGATAAACGTATTTTAAATAAGTACCTACTTAACTTTTAATTTTATATTAAAAATACTAAACTTTATAAAAAAAAAATGAATTGTAGCATGCTATTACATATTTTGCCTCTCCAAATAAAATTGGAGAATCACAGATATGTTTTTGGGTAGGTATAAGTACTATAGTGCAGTGGAAAAATATTTAGTAGCATAATGCTCCATTTTGTTAAAAATTTAATAAATAAAAATTATAGATTGATTTTTGATACATCTATATATTTATATTGATTAGCGTTTCTATGGCGATGAACCAAACGTTACGCAAAATCGGTTAGAAAAATTCATTAGAAGCAAAAGCTGTATCCAGGCCACAAAGGCAACAAAAAAAATCTATGTGAAATTGTCAATCATACATTTATGGCGAATTCTATAAGAATGATGATTCATCTGTTGATTTATATCCATTCAAATTTTAAAAACATTGCTTAAACGAATTCTAGTACCGAAGATCTACCAATAGACAATTAAGAATTAAATTATAATTTAAAAACTAAAAGTAAAATATCTAAAAGTCAAGAGAATCCTCGTCAAGTATAATTAATATAAAAATAAATAATCTGAAAATTGATAAACGTTTTGATTTATTTATTATTATTTTTTAAATTATTATTAAATTGTAACATGTTTTATAAGGTACCTACTTTTCGTTTTTAGATAATCGTATACCGATATGCAACTCGACACAGCTGCTATGCATCGCACAGCACAACAGTGAGTTGCGATTCTACAGTCCACCGATAGGCAACACAAGAGGTTTTCTGCTGACAGAGATGAAGTCACCTCTTAACTGTTCCCAGTGTTTGCCCACATGCCATGAAAGCGTGTTTGATCTGGACGTGGATTATTCGTTGGATTCTCTGCCACTGACGAGAAGCAGTTACGGATCTGTGGACATATTCTATAGGAACGAGGGAGCAGTAAAGTATGAGAGGGACGTTACATTCGGCTGGATCGACTTGTTGGGTATTATTTAATTTATCAAAATAAAACAAAGTACTCGTTATGAGTACGCGTGGATGAAGTGAAACTTATTTTGGAGTTGTTCAGCTGATGTATTATAATATTAGATTTGTGATGGGATAAAACAAAATACATACAATAAATATAGACACCGATATAGATGGAGATATGGTTATGACAAAATCTCTGTTTACTAGTTCCTATTACCCATATACTAGACACCTACACTTACCTTCCAATTAGTGGCACCACTTGTGATTTTTAATAGACAAAACAATTAAGCAAGCCAATTTTTGTCTTATTCCAGGCTCATCGTGTAGGTATTAATGTAAAGATTAATATCCAGATTTCAATAACTATTATTACTGGTTATTACCTTATCATACCTATTTCATAGACTGTAATGTGTTTATTATTTTTTACAATTCAATATTTATTTGACCAAAATAAACTGTAATAACCTAAAAAAACAACTTTAATTATTATTATATGATCTAGAGTCTAGATCAAGCGGTCTACATTAACATTTTGGAATGGGCCAAATATTATTCTTGAAAATAATTTTTTTTTTTATAAATAATAGTAATAATTAGTAATAATCATTTATTATTATAAGTAATGAAATTCTTTTATGTATTTAATAATAATATATATTATTAAAGTTATCCAATTGTTTTTAAATGAAAATTAATACATACTGTTTTATTAGTTTCATTGAATAATACAGTTACAACTTTTTTTTAATGATAATTTAGTGTCATTTGGAGGAATTGCTGGTCTGTTTTTGGGATTTAGTTTGTTGACAATCATTGAGTTTGTGTACTGGGGCATCAAGTTCCTCATATATCAATACAATAAGTCTTCTTCGTCAATAAATAAGATAGCACCTACATATTAATAATTGCACGTTTATTAAATTATGAAACATTACTGTTATAAAAATATATAATATATTATAATTATTTAATGACAATTCACATGCTGTAAAATCTTAATATAAAACATTGGCATAACAATAATATAATATTTATAGATTAGAAATTAAATTTAAACATAATATAACTTAATATACTTCATGTTTTAAAAAAATATTATTTTGTGAAATATAACACACTAAACAGTTGTTTTGAATTAGAATTTAACTTGTTGTGTTTTAAAAATTATTTAAAATTTAACATAGTACAATATTATGTACCTAGCAGTCTATTTATTTAATATTGGCTACATAAAAATGTACTGTATCAAAAATATGTTTTTCTAAATAAAGTCAACATAATCTTCTATACCATTGTGTATATAAAATCAACAACAACTTATGACTACTAATAGCAGCAAAAATAACCATTTTTCTATACATGTAGGTACGTCAACTAGAAAAATATAATTTCATGTTATATAATTTGAAAAATAATTAGTTATTATCATAAGATATAAGTATACGTATATTAAATATACACATCATATGGTAGAGTAATAATTTGATTAAAAGCATATTGAATAAATCACAGGCACCTAATTGATAAACATTATACTTATGAGTAATGAGTAATGGCAATAAAAAATATAAACTTAATATAACTATAGATCATGCATCTTACTGGTATAAGTTGTTGTATTATAAAATAAAAATACCTATTAGGTTTAACTTTGTGTATTAAAAAAAAAAAATGTTCGGTTTCCATTAATACTTATGTCAATTGTTTGGCACGACAGAGTATCTTTCAACAAGCAGTAAGTTGCAGTCATCACAAACACGAACAGGTTTAGCAGACGATGGCAACATCATTGTATTGTCTGAACACATTGCACAAAATATTCCACCGCAGTTTCTACAGTGATGCTGTTTTTGTAACATAAAAATCATACATACATATAAATTAATTAAGTATTAAACATTTACAAGAACAAAATAGAATGTTATTCTTCAATGAGTAGGTATTGTCTTACTTTTCTTCTAGTAAGGCTAAATTCTTTTTCACATTTTTTGCAATTAGCCACCTCATTATCGCGTTCCCAGTGTGCTTGCGTCGATGTACTGTTAGCGGCTTCTTCTAGTTCATTAGATTTTAATATCTCCTTCTTCAACTGATCGGCTAATTCTTCAAGAGCTCGTTCTTGGCCTCGATACTTCTCTTTCAACCTGTGATGTTCCTCCTGTAAGTGAACATATTCCTATGCATGTGAAAATAAATTTTAGTTAAACAAAATTGTAGACAATTAAAACCCAGGGTAATAGTTTACATTTGACATTGCTTTTAGTTGAACAATTTCTTCGTCAAGACGAGTTGTTTGATTCCCTGCCTTGGATAATTGTTCCTCAAGATCAGACTTAGATTGTTGTTCTTTAATTAGATCCTCTTTTAATTTCACGATTGTTGTTGTCTGTCCAGCAATTTGATCGTGGTATCTAAGTACCGAGTCAGATATTTTTTTCTTTTCCTCTTCATTTTTTTTTGATCTACGATTATCAAGGAAATAAATGGAAAGGAAATACATTTCATGCAAATAAAAATAAATAAATAAAAAAATGTTGCGAGCACTATTTTAATTGTGAAAACAATTTAAAAATCATAAAATATCCAATTATTCTGTCATTTTGACCACATATAGTTTTCTGTAGAGTATGTTTTTGAGATGTTTTTTAGTAAAACAGACAAGTTTCTTATTTGTATCAACAAAAGGCTAATGAGACAATTTTGTAGTAAATAAAATAAAAAATATATCTAATACTCTAACAGAAATAATTACACATTAGTCAAATTCTAGATTTAACTTGATTTCAAAATGAGTCATCATTAGTAATACACAGGAAAAATAGTTTGAGTAGCAAAGTGAGTTATCATTAGTAAGACACGGGAAAAATAGTTTGAGTAGCAAAGTGAGCAATATAAGGAAAGGAAATTAATCTGGGGCAACAGTGAAGATGAAATTATCTTACTAGACAAGAGTTTTGAAAAGAAGACACATTAGTATGCCTTCAATCAGCAATGCTAATTAAAATTAACATGAGACATGGTATCTTTAGAACCAAGGCAGCAAAGTCCAAAATCAATGTTCTGACCTAACCATCTTAAGAATTTAATTTACTTAGATTAATCAGTGTAATAAAAAAAAAAAAAAAAAGGGAGAGGTTGGTGATGGGATAGTTTTTAACTTTTGTATTGTCACCAGATTTTTAAAAAAGAAATATGGGGCTGATTTTAAGCGAAATTCATTAAAAATTTTTTTTGTTAATTTAAAGAATGCAAAAGTGAATTATATAGATGGTAAAATTATTAAAAAACTTTCCAACAACCAATTTGTTACAGTTTCTTATGTTGATTTTGATGAAAAATACTTTTCAAAAACATATCTATGTGAATATTAAAAAAAAAAATAAAAGCAAAAAATACAAAACTACAAAAGAAAATCTTTAAATAAAATAATAAGAATAAATAATAAATTTTTTTTTAGGAGAATATTTTTGGGATATTATTGAACATTGCATAAGTATTAAATAAGTAGTTTATTCAATATAAGTCATTTTATACTATATTTTATTAAATAATAATAATGGTATAAAGAAAAACAAAGACTTAAAGTACTAATACAAAGTTTGGTTTACATTAGTCATCATGTAGAAATATAAGAGTGTATAGAATAATGTTTAATTGTTTATATTCTAAATGAACTAAATGACATTTACACACTAAAATAGAATAATTGTAAATATAAATGTTTATAATGTGAAAAATAAATAGTATAGAATTATTACCTATTCACTAATAGTCTGTAGCTCGCATCATTTTTTTATTTATTACTTCCTACTTAAACAAATTTATGCACCCAAATACAATTTTACTATAAAACATAATTATTAGACATTTTGAATAGTATAGTTTTTCCATAAATTATATAATCAAATTGCCATAAAAATATTATGTAAAACAATTCAAACAAATGGATATTGCATTTAGATGCATTGATTTTTCAAAGATAAAAGAATATGAATTAATAAATACATACACCTCTTCAGTTTTTTTCAAAGCCTCTGTTAATGTTACATTTTTTGATTCCAGTTTAGAAACAAACTCTGACTTGTGCTTAAGCGAACTCTCACTCTCCTGTAATTAAACCTTTAACTAGTTTATATAGATAAAGAAATATGAAGAAAATTAACCTAATTTTTATTATTTACTCTAAATTTGGCATTTTAACTATAAGTATATATTTTTCTTTAGTTTAAACATTATTAGATTGTTCGGGATCAGTTAAGGGTTCAGGACTTGGTGCATTCTCTTTCAAAACTGGAGTATATGACTGTCGATGAAGTGATCTGTCTGGTCGAGAAGCCAACCTAGTGTCTGAATTGGAATTCCTCATGCCAGCATTGTTTCTCAATCTTAATTGTTGTGCGTCGTGGAACTGTAAATTGCTCAGCAAGCAACCAATCTGTTCAGTTTTTTTTTGTAGTCGGCTCACCATTTCAGCTTTTTTGGTCAAATCTTCTTCACATTCCTGATCATTTCCCGACCCAATATTGTAGATCACATTTTATAACATTTTAAATAACCAAGTCATCAACCATAATTAAATACCAATATTTAACAAAAAATATAATAATATAAATTAATTTAATTGTGGGTCTCACCTGTAATTTTTTATACATTTCCAAATTAATCATTTTGATGTCATCTAATTGTTTTCGTAGAGAAACAATATTTTCTTGTTTTTCTCTACTTTCTTTTTCTAAAAGTTTCATCGCAACCTCCATTTCAGCTTTAAGGCTCATCTAATTACATGAAACAATTATCTCCTCAGTTTTTTTGTTTATTTCGTAAACAACAATATATACTTGTAAATGAAGTTCCTTCTCAGCTTCAATTCTTTGTTTTTTTTCATTTTCTGCAAATTGTTTAAGTGTATCCATATCGCCAGTAGGAACATCAATAGTCAAAGGTTCAGCCTGTAATATTTATAATATAGGTAACTATCAACATTAAACAGAATATCTTTTCAGAAATACTAGATCAAAATTAATGTTATCTTATTGTTATTGTTATTTAAAGTTTAAAATGATATATCTACATTCTTAGAATCATTCTGTTTGATCAACTGATTTTTGATTATTTGGTTTTCTTCTTTCAACATTGCATAACTGTTATTAGCCATATCAAGTTCTTCTTTTATTAAAGTATTTGACGTTGTAAGTGTTTCTACTTTAGACTCTAAATTTGCCACTGTTGCCCTAAAAACCATTTAAATGGTTATCTAACAAAATTAAATTGTACATAAAACATACTTAAGGTGGCAATTAAGTTCTTCTATATAATTTTTTTGATCAAGTACTACATTCATATTTTCCGACTCGAGACCTAAAGGACTATCCGGACAACTGACAGTGCCTTGTATATGATGATTAGGGTGATGACTTGAGCGCAGATATAATGAGAAATCAATTACACCTTGTTGTGAATCTAAATCTTCTTCCTAGTAACATATTATAAAATTGTAAACAAAATTACAAAAATTTGCTTAATTTTTTTATGTCTTGCAAATTCTTGCCTTAATACATAAATTGCAGTCAATAACATTAAGGCCAACCATAAGGCCAACAATTATAATAGCTTCATCACTCATCATTAAAGCATCTGGCTCAAAATAATCTACTAATTCTTCATCTCGATTGTCCACTAAAATTTTTAAATAATCAGCCAACTTTTTTTGCATTAAGGCTACTCTTAACCAAGCTCTTGCTCTACCCATGTGAGTTCTGAAAAAATAGTTATTTGAAAAAGTTCATACATTAAAATAATATTAATTTACTTGACAGTAGGTAAATCTCGAATACTATTTGTTAATTCTTGAGCATCCGGTGTTAACTTTTCAACAGTTTGCAATATATCCCATAATTCTTTTTTGGGCCCCAAAAGCCCTTTTTTAGGGCGTAACCCATGTCTTAGCACATGTTCCAAGACAATAAAAAAGTGTTGTAAAGGTGCATGATCTGAATCAAGCATACGTCCATTTTTCAGTGAATTTTCAATTAGTTCTTTAACAATCAGCTTGGATATGTTTACCAGGTTACGTCTCTCGATCAACACAGGGTCACGATCTAAATTCAACAATTATAATTGTATTATTCTAGCATAAAATTGTATTTTAATAAAAATGATCATGATTTTTAAGTAACTGAATACCTAATAAGAATGGCAAGTCTGGAGAACTAAGACATTGTGATGTAAAAATATCAGATAATGGATCATCAGTTATTTCACGTAAACATAACCATTCGCCCTCAACTGATACCCGGAAATTACATAAGTACAAATCTTGAGAGCTTGGGTCCAAGTTTTGCATCCACTTATTTAACATCATCGTTCTTGTTTTTAGATAAAACAAAACAAATCTTAGATAAAAGATAAATAAGGTTCATGTGTACCAGCATTGTGTTTAAAATCAAAATCAAATTTAATAAAATAATTATACTATATTAACAAAATAACAGAAATAATAACATGCAAACACAATTTCAGGAACTATAATCCTAATGCAAAACAACACGACAAAAAATGAAATAACAAAAACAAAAAATATGAAGTATGCATAGTAAATAACATTTTTGTTATGTAGTATTTATTTGTTCAATGTAAACATTAAATAACACATTAAATTTTATAATAAATATCTAATAAATAATAGTTAATAAAGTAACATTAAAGAAGATAATAGTTATAGCATAAATTTAATAACAATAGCCTATAATCTAAAACATAATTTCGCATACAATTAAAATGTAATATAATATTATGAATACAATAGGTAAGTTATTTAATAATTATAACATTGGACTGATAATAATATACTTAAATTAACACAGTGTCATCACACGTTTCTAGGGGGAAGTGGAGGAGGCATTCTTTGTCTTGGGGGTAATGGTGGTAAAGGAACATTTGAGGGTGGTGGATAGTTCGGCATTCCATCAGAATTTGGACTTTGATCTGACCTTGCAGGTAATGGAGGTCTCATTGGAGCAGGTCTCAACTTGTCCGTCCACAAGGGCACAATGTTGTTTGTGATGGTTTCAATCTCATTTTTTATAGCTAATGCCCAATTATTATTTTTAGCAGTTAAAATTAAAGTATAGTTGTGAATTGATATTTGTTTTATTTTTAAAGCATTTGCTGCACAACGACCATTTTCATAAGTGATTTCGGCATGATCTGTGAAATATCTGGCATTTAAAATTTTACCAAAAGAACCCAAACCTTGAAGCATTATATTTTTAAATGATTCATCATTTAAAGGGAAGTCAGTGTTTTCAATATGTACCAAAATAACTCCATCAATTGGTCCATACTCATTCCATATTATATTCAATTCTTTCTCCCTTTGGTTTTGATCAACGCACAGAATTTCAATTTCATAAGAAGCCGTTACAGGCCTATGATCACTTTCTTTGATTTCAGCACGTCCGTAGAATACTTGCTTACCATTTGGCCATTCATTACTTTCATTACAGTACCAAAGTACTCGATCAGTCCAGGCTGGTGTACGGCATTTATCACTTGAGTCATATTCATCTGATAGTATGTCATATTTGTAAGTTGGAGGAAATGTTATAGGAGCTTCAAAGAAATTTTCAAATACTTTTTTATCTCTGCATTGAGCTAAAAGTTGATCATACTTTAAAACTTCTTCCAAGTCTCCATCTAGTACATGATTTATAAGATCTAAACGATCCATATCAACCCGATAATTAAAATCTCCACACCAGTATACATAATCATTTGATTGAATTGGAATTTTCAATTTTCTCGCTATTTCATTGAAGTCTGCATTACGATCAGCAACTTGTGATTGTCCGGCAGCAAAGTGAGAGCATATAAAACAAAGATTCGTAGCATCTAAAGTGAATCTCACCGTTACAGCTCCTTTATTCCCAGTTGTTCCTCCCATTCCTGTCTTAACAAAGTCTGTAGTAACATCTTTAATATAAGGTAATAGTTCTGGTTTTACAAATATAAACAGACAAACACCAACTAGTTGTGTACTAGTAAGTAGGACATAATCCCTTTTAGAAGACAAAATATTTTTAAGACTTCTATTCCACGAGTCTGCATTGTTTGAACTAGCAGCCATAATATTACTAGCATTTAAGTCAACAATTTCTTCAAATCCAATTGCATAAATATCAGGAAGATTATTATTATCATTTAGGAAGAACTTTTTTGATGGATCAAATAAAGAGATTTTATAGGGATCCAAGAGCCATTTGGATAATGATTCCAAGTTACTAGAATCAAAATTCAAAAAATGTTTACCTCCATTTACATTGTATGTAGCGACAGAAACTCTTAAGTTACTCTTGTAAGTATAGGATTTATATTTTTTGCACATCTCTTCTGCCAAATCTGGATGGCATTGCCAAGTGTTATAAGGAAGTAATGCTTTAGCTTTTGCTAACAACTCATTGTTAAAGGCATTACCTGCTAATAATATATCAAATCCTTCTTGTTTACTAGAATCTAAAAGATTATTTTGAATAGTTCTGGCTGCAGATCGAGCTCCATCCAATAATTTAGATCCACCTTGGATTGCACCAGTACCAGCGTATATTCTACTTATCTCATTGCCATTGTTCACCCAAAGCTGTTGAAATACTTCTTCAAATCTTGATATTATTTGATCAGTTTCATTTTGGCAAAGAAATTCCAGTTGTTTGGCCAATACATTCAGAGCAAAAAATTTTTGAATACAGTTTGTACGATCAAGACAATCAGTACAGTTTATTCTCATGGTACCTGTTTGGTGTTTTACAACAGAGTTACCTTTTGCATAAAACAACCCAAATGAATCTAAATATGGATTGACCGAGTTCTTCAATTTTTGAAGACTCTTATCACCATTACTCTTAAACTCTTGATGATAATCAAATGCAACAAATGGTATAAAAGAAAATGCTGAAGTGGAATGTTTTTGTTCAAATGCATAGCTCAAGGCAGATTCATTTTCTTTACTGTTTGAATTTGCTCCACCCAACAAATTAATGAAAATTATATTACCATAACAATCTGTTAATGACTTAACGTGTTTCTCATAAACGTCAGCTGAAGATTCTATGCTTCTCGACAGTTTTACTTTATGTGCTCCAACATTCATTCCTGGTTGTTCCCAAAATAGTGGTACACTACCTCTTATTTGCACAAAAGAAGTCACCTCATCATCCAAGTAGATAACTTGTTCAGTTTCAACAAAATTTGCAACATAACCGTCATCATTACAACCACGGACATTGAACCTAGTTCCAGCTCTTCTACAACTTAATCTTGATATTATAGCAATTCTGGCTTGCTTGTTTCTTGCATAAACAGTTTTTATCTCGATACTGCCGCATACAATCTTCATTAACCATTGGGAGGTATCAATTCCAAAGTGCATAAAATATACATGTAAATTGCGGTTCCAAAAGAAACGATTATCGGGAACACAATTATTCCATTGTCTCTGGGCGCACAGGGTTAAATCAAAACGAACATCTTGTGACACATATCTTGAAAAATAAAAACTACCACTGTTTAAAAGCTTCCGTACTTCAGATGCATAGTCATCACTCTGTTGTTTACGCAATGAAACAAACGTGGTCTGCGTGATTTTGAATATTTCTGCATCTGATATCTTGCCAACTGACTGGCAGCCAGTCACCAACACCAAGAACAGTGCTACTTTATTCTCGATATTTACATTCAAAACGCCAAGGCATCCGTAGGCGTCTACTATTTTCACACACTGTCGTTTGAATGTGTCAAACTCATTGACCGTAGCTGTGCACAGAGTGTTGTTTTCAAACAACAACACTTCAGCTTGCATACGGTTTTCCAGAACAACGCAATGACTGTGGTTGGACGGCTTTTCGTATGCTCTGTAAATTTTGCCAATGATTGACGGCGTCTGTTTGGCGGACATTGTTCTGAGCCTCCTCCCCCGACTTATATCGTTTACTCAAACATACATGGGTGGTAAGTAGGTATCTCGGTTTCGGACTAAAAACAAAAAAAACAAAAAAATATAAAAAAAACAAAAAACAAAAAAAAACTGACAAGCAATGATACAATGCAATAATATTATGGTGGTCATATAACAATATGGAAAGTAAATAAAGCGGTGTCACGGATTATTGATCACTATTATAGCATAAAAACAGAAATAATAAAAAAAAACACAATATTATAAAGCCACCACAATAGCTGGTTCACATTTATTGAAATATCGATTTGACGAACTTACAAGACTTGACTCGAGAATTCGTTTTATTAAGACGGTGTACGGCGAGAACGCCTCTCGAAACGTACACGACACCGTCCCGCTAGGTGTCGGTGGAAAGTATTGATTTCTTGGCTTCTCGGTCGGCCGCTGGGGGCTGCCTGCTGCTCGGTGGCCGAGCTAAATAGTAATATATACATTCCGCGGCAAACACACAGTGCTACGATAGTATGGACGTCTGTTCTGTTTCATGTTTGCAGATACTATTCACTAGATTGTGCCTTGTGATGAGTATAATAGTATAGTATAGTAAGTTGTTGAACGCGGCATCGATTCCGCGCGGTTAGGTCTTGGCGAAATCGAAGTGGTTACGATTGTGGCCAGCGACAAAACCCATCGGTGACCGACAAAAAGTTTAAAATCATAATATTATTATTATGTCAACACGTCGTCGTAATTCGTAAATGATAATTATCGACACTGAATATTGACATTATGATAAAACAATATTTTAAATCAGCCACGATGCATCGAACAATCGATGAGAAGAAAAAAAGTAACACAATCGATTTTTTACGGTTTTGTTCAGCGTTCTTGCACAGCGGTGCCGAGGTGGCGTAGAGAAAACAATAAAACACAACAGTATATTACTATATTAACACACGTCGTACACTGACGGCACTGTGTAGACAGATCCTGAATTAGGCGGTTGTGATTTGTATTCTGTGCACTGGTGTGCAGCCACATCGTGGATTGGCGATTGTGATTTCTATTCTGTGCACTGATTTGTG
>PVMI01061520.1:0-13769 GCA_008528875.1 Aulacorthum solani | reverse complement strand
GCCGGGCGAGGTACCCATTCGGTTTTCCACGCTTTCCACCGCCGCAATCGTATAACACAGAGGCCAAGCCCCCACCACCGCCGCAGCGCAAAACCACCGCCGTCCCTCATCGCCGCCGCTGCCATCGCCACCACCACCAACCGGCGAAAGTTCGGCCGCCGCCGCCCGATGGTAAAAGCTCGAGTTACAGTACTTGTGTACAACTACGTACAATCTCCCAGTATCGCACCACTGCCATCACCGCTGTCGTGACCCACGCGCACGCTCACGTCGCTGCTGTGGCCGCCACGCGTGGTCACGCACACGCACGTACCCACAAGCGACAGCCGCGCCGCCATCTATCGAGACATTTGCACCGTCAACATACACCAGCCACTTGGTGGAACCGGGTCGCAGTTAGTAACACCGTCGTTGTCGCTTTTGATGAAGGCCTCTGGTGCATCCATTCGCACCGCCATCGCACCCGACGACACCACCGCCGCCTCCACAACCACTGCAGCCGGTGGTTGACGACAACCGGCGGGTCAGCGTACACCGCGGGCGGTATGTCCACGGTGCTGCAACAACCGCCGTCCGGAGGAGCCCCACAATCGTCGCTGCTGCCGCACCTGCACCCGCACGGCCACCACGGCCACCATTTGCACCACAGGCCAGCAGTCGAATTACAGGCTGCAGCCCACAACCCGGATGTCCTACTCGCACTGCTAGCAAGAAACAAGGCTCTGGAAGGTAAGACTCGCTATTGCAGCACTTGGATTCGTTAGCAGGGAGTGGTTAAATCAGGACGATTATATACTTTTATGAGACCGTCGTATTTACGCGATGGTAAGATCCTGACTCCGATAGGTTCGTCGTGGACTCGTGATCGATTGAACAAAATGTCGCATAAATAGCATAAATTATAATTCGGGGATAGCGATTTGCAGGGAGGAGTATTAAGGCAGCTTTTGTTTTTCGAACAAAATAATCAATCGATATCTATCCAATTCGTTTTACCTTATTTTTATACATATAACCTATTAGAAATAGTAGATTCGTGTAATAGTTTACATTCAAAATTAAAATAGTAAATTTCACGAGAATTATAATGATACCTATTATTATCGTTAAAATTTGAAAAGTACATAATATGTTTAAACTAGTATTACCTACACATATCAAAACATTTGGTGCAAGTACACATCTAGTTAGACATTGGTATTTTATAAGAACAACTTGTCAACGTGTAAACCAAGTCTTTCCTATACCTGTCCACCAAAAATACAAGTTTCGTGTAAAGTTAGTTAATATTCATTATTTACATAATTATATTTAGAAAATAAACAGGTAGTTATTCTATTTTTTTAAGTACCTAGCTACTAAAATATCACCAACAATTTTTTGTCTACGTAGTAAATGTTTTAGCTTATCAAAAAATCAGCAAAAAATATCTAATTTCATAACAAATTAAATAAATATTTACTGAGTACTCACTACTACATAACGCGTTTGTTGTAACTGCAAAGTAATATGTTCTTTTATAACCTATCCTGAAAATAAAAATAATAATTCAACTACTGTTACTTTTAAAGATAGCTATCCATTTCAAAAAAGTCACCTAGTTTTAGGTACTATACGTTTATCCACTTAATGAAATAAAATGTGGGTCTATTACGCATGAACGTAAAAACGCATTACATGATATGACCAAGTTCACGAAATTAACTCTTTCGTGAAAAGTTCTAGGTATGTAATAAGTTATAACATTATAAAGAATGTAGAGTACATATATGATACAATTGAGTATATGGATAAATTTATTTATTCAGTGATAAATGATTAATGGCAATATATATATATATATATAAATTATCCATGTATAGGTACGTACATGCAAAATATAAGCCTTTAAGACCACCTATTTTTATTGCTATAAATACGGTGTTTTGTTTTATTATTAATATCAAAATTTAATCAAATCAACAATAAGTATATTTTTTCCTTAAAAACCAATTCTGAGTATACCTTAACTGATTAAATATTTACGATTGGTAGGTGTACATACGCGTACTATATGCTTTATAGTTTATTTCAAGTAGATACACAAAATAATAATTTAACTTATTCATGTATATAATATTTAGGCTCTTATCAATTTGTCTGATTAAAATATTTTTATATTATATTATATGCATGTCACATTTTAGTATAAATTAAATACATGAAAGTAAAATTATTTATTCAAAACGAATTGAATGATAATAATTTTATATTTACGTAAACACTTGTTCAAATATAAAATATAAAAACATTTTATATATTTTGTTGAATTATACTATAAAACAATAAAGTAGTCATTAGTCAATGCTTATTAGAATATCTACCTACCTAAAATGTAAATAATATTTTTTTTCTAAAATTGTACATGCACATAATTATGAAAGAAGCCAGTGAAGCCATTGGTAACATTTCTTATTTGTTTTTTTTTTTTGTACATTCGTTAGTTAATTGACATTTGCAGTTAGTAAGTCTCTACTATCTAAATTATTTGAGTATCATACCTTTCGGAGGATCACACTTATTATTTTGGTTATTTTGATAATCTAACTTAAAAGCATAACGGTTTCGTATTAAATATTAACCTAGCTTTATGTATAAGACCTATCTATTTTAAAGAGATATATTATACTATTTATATTAAATACCTGAAATTGGGTGAAATATTATATTTATGTATAGATAACTTCAATAAGTTTATAACATCAAAGAGATTTTGTAATACAAATATGTGAGCAATAAAATATTTTATTTTTGAATGCATTAAAAATCATCTGAAAACTTTTAAAATAATAAATATACATATTTATAATGCATTTATAGGGAATAATAATACCTATTTAAAAACTTGTATTAAGTTAAAAAAATCAAAAAAGTATTATCAAGTATGAAGGATCATAATATTATGCAGATATATTAATTGTAATTATAATTAAGATCTATGTGAAAATTATTGCAATATGTTGTTTTATGAGTGAAAATTCGATTGTTGTTGGAATAAGTTCTTTGTGGCCCAGCTGTTTTCACTGTTTGCCATGTCGTACATGAAACACACATGCGGGTGCGATGTCCACTTAATTGTCACCTCAGCTTTCTTAATCTTCCCTCTCTTTCCTAATAATAGAGAATAGTCACCGATTGCGAAAATATTATCTACTTAGTATATAATATATTATATCAATTCTTACAATAAATGATTGGCAAAATTTAAAAACCAATTTTATTGTGGCTGATAATGGAAATATATATTAGTAATATTATTTTACTATGATATACTGGTGGAAATGGAAAGGTCGATTTTGGCGGAAAACAGTGATTCCCATTTTATCTTCGTTTGTACAAATGTTAAATAGTTTTTTACTTACTGTTAAAAGAGTCATCACTTGCATTTAGAATAATCAAATAAATAATGCAATATTCAACATAATGTATCCTAGATATAGCTTTATATAAATCTCCTTTCTTAAATTGTACTATAATCTAAATAGCAAGATGGTAGATTGTATATGCATAAGTCTTCATTGATCTGAAGTTAATTCATAGTTGACACACTCTATTTTACCATTACTACTGTAATGTAGGAGCAATCATTGCCTATAATACCGATTCTGATTTTTAAACGTGGACACCTAGGGTTTTCAAACCAAATACATTTTTTAAAATTGAATTAAAATAATAATTAAACTCTTTGTCAGGCATTGAGTTATAACATAATTCTATGATAATTAATAGATCCAAATAAATGCTGATTTCCAAAATTAAGTTAGTTTACAGGCAAAGTAAAATAATGTTAAGTGGTTGATGATTATGTCCATAAGAGGTGAAATGGATCGGAACGGTAATAGAGAAGTTATTGAGTGGAAACGATACGGAAAGAGACAAAGTATAATATTAGATAATATATATTTCCCACATGGATAAATTACATATAAATTATCTTTATATGTCCATAAAAATAAAATTCGTCTACTTAAAATATAAAATATCCAAATACATATTTAACTTTTCAGTCAAATTTCTAACATAAACCATGTGACTTTAAATATTAATTACTATCCACCTTTATATCAACACAAAATAAATGTATACCTACCTGTTATTTCAAAAACATCTTCATTAAAAAAATATTTTTATTTTCATCTATACTTAATATAATACAAAACAAAAATTAAATAAATATTATGTAAAAACAACTACAACTATGAAGTACAAAAATCAATCTTTTTTTTAACTATCATGAACTAGGAGTCTAGTAACAATCAGAATAAAAATAAGCTATAGTCTAACAAATATTTATGTACGCCACATAAATAATAGTAATTATTACTTCAAAATTCTTACATAATTTAATTTTTTCTCCCTAATTTGTAATCCGCTTAAATTTGTTAACAAATAAATTCAATTTATACTTATTGCATATATTGCATATATATTACTGTTATTACTATTACAAATCTTAATTTTCTAATCAAATTTTTACAGTAATTCATTAGAAAGAATAACTGTATATTATGATTATTGTTATTATATAAACAAATTTAATGTTACCTTTGAACATTATTCATAATATGTTTTTTATAACTTTTATATTTTTTAATTTAAATCAAAACAAATTTCTCATTAGTCATTGTCATTATTGTTACTAATGTATTCTCTTTATATTCAAATCGTCTAATCCTTCTAAATCCTACGTAGCTCTAGCTATGTTACCTATATCTAAGCACATAGTGGGCTGTAATCTCTAATGTGAATTATAGTTCGTACATCACTAACATAATAGTATAAGTTATAACCCGTGTTCGTAGGCGTAAATAGTGGAGTGGCTGGAGACGAGTAATCCCCCTCATCGTTTTATTTTGAATAATATTTTTATTCAATGATCTATATCTATTCATGTTTTGAAGCCTATTTTAAATACTTATTAATACCATTAAATTGAAATATTACAAAGTAAGAGTACAGGACGCATTTTTCCGCTACGCATGTTAGCGTCATGATTTCTAAAATATTCAAATATTGCATTAAACATTAAACGGCTCTGCTCATCTCCTTTAAAGTTTTAGACTGTGGAATGAAATATTTCAAATTAAATATTATCTTAATTTGAAAATGTTTATTGTCATGCAATATTACCTATAAAAATTGCTAGACCAATGACATTTATGTCTGATAATGTAATCAGAAGTTGCTCCATCATCAACTCTATTATTTTTAAAAACTGGTTAATCTTATTAGTTATAAACAATTGTAAATCAGTGAAATATTTGAAAGTACATTTAACAAATGAGAATCGTTTGATTTAAAGTCATAATTTTCAATTTTCATCATCCTTAACTTCTACAAAATGTCTCATATGTGTTGATATTCTACTATTCTTGGCATTTTTGGCAACTTATTAGGACCTACTGTGATTTAAGCTATTCATGGCTATACAATTATAATTTTATAATTATGTTAGTTATTTAATTTTTTAGATGTTTAATAAAAGATTATTTATTTTGTTTGAATGTTTATTATATTTGGATTCTGAATTATATCAAATTACATTAGACATAAGCGTTATGCTTTTATGGTAAACTTTGTGACTCTAAGAAATTATTAGACATACTAATGCGGATATTTATTAAGTTTCTAAACTATGATAGTTAAACTGTCAAACAATATAGAAAGTGCACATAAAAGATGGAAGATGATACAAAAACCAATTATTAGAAGTGCTCTATTGAATAGCATTACAATATTGACATTTATTCCCCATATGTGCATTTAAGGTTACATATAATAATGTATTCTGTCGTTAAAAATAAACGATGATAAAAATATTGGTTACTTACATCATAATTCCCATGGTAAAGACACTAGTAATAACTTTTTCAGTAAATGATCAATTTCACAATACCTCTCTATGGCTTAGTCTATATTCCATATTTTTCAATATAATATGCAACATAATATAAGGGATTTTGCATACTTTCGTATTATATGATTATTCATCTTTTTTTTTACATTTCAGATCTAAGTTAAAAAATATTGAATTGCCATTAACGCATATAATTATTTAAGATTTATATCCCACCACAACATTTATAAAAATATCCAAAGAATTATTTGTTGAGAAAAAAAGGTAAGTTTTATTTATGTCACTACCTATGCAATTTTTTTCAGAATAATGATAATAATAAATAATATTTTGTTAAATCTATATCAGAGGTATAAATACAAAATACTACTTTTTTGATAGTTAATAAACAATAATAGTAATAATCATAATGATTAATAACCAAATTACGAATATTTTTCATAAAAAACAAGATATGTCACACTTTATACCAGAAACATGTCAAATGTACGTGGGTCACTTGTCAAAGGTTGGTTGAACACAACCGGAGACAAATATTTACCGAGTAATTTGATTACGATTTATGAATAACGCAATGACATTATTTATAAATAAAAATAACGAAAAAGTAATGTTAGAGTTAGATACAAAAATTATTTATTTATTAAATACCTACAATTCGTTGAAAAAGTACTTTTTTATTATAATATTATGATTATTTTGTTCTGTTAGGTAATCAAATTTTCTGCTTTACTCTTTTTCTATTGTGAAAATGTTTGATGCAATTAACTTAACTTGATTTCAGTTAGGTTTTCCTGTCATTCTAAGCCACTCAGAAATAGTGTATAGATACATGTCATACTGTAAGTAACAGATCAAATCCATTGTTAAATCCCTCACAAATACAGTTAGTCTTAACCAGTCATATTTAATTATATCAAAAGCATTCCAGTACATTGTGTAATTTTGATAGTTGTAAGTATGAATCTTTTTCACAGTCAATAATAAAATGTATGATCTTCATTGTATACAGCTGAAAATGTAAACTAAAATTAATTGTGAAATTCCTAAGTACCCTCATAATGTGTATACGACTATGGGTTCAACTTTTAAATATAGACAGTTCAAATTGCGTTTTGAAGCTACAACGGGTAAATTATTACAGGGTAATCGGTCAAAATATCTCTTAAAAAATTATCCAAATTCATAACTTTAGAAAAACATGTTTATAATCAACCACAAACATTTTGAAATATCGTTATAGTCAAATAATATAAAATAAAATATTAAGTTAAAATGTAAATGATACAATTCCGTAAAACGCACTATTTAGCAACAGCATTTAAATATCAGATACATCCCTATTGCCATTATTATATCAGTCAGAGATATGTATTCATTTATTTTTATTTTATTTGTGACCTACGGTGGTCCAATGGTACCCAGTTTGCTCTGAACAATTTTTGTTTCGTCCTCCATATTTTCCAGTTAATTTTTTGTAATTAATATCCAAATTATCGGATATTTGAGATTAACCCCAATATTAAACCAATTTTATTAGTATTCATGAGTGTGTCAAGCTTGTGTGTAGATATATGTTACGGCAATGTGTACATTACCGGTAAATGTGGTCTTGCCCGGGTCTTGAACCACGAATATTTTTTTTTAACTTATAATTACGAATATATTAACAATAATAATAGTAATAATAATAATAATGATGATAATAATAATTGTTATATAATATTGATGGAATAAAAAAAGACTTTTCAAGTTTTATGACAAATGAACAAAATTTTATCGACATTCATAGAATAAAAAACTAAAAAAAACCGGAAATTTTCAAATGTCTATGAATAACTCAAAAATTGTTGAAATATATTGAAAATTTTATCAAGAAAAGGAATTTATTAAATAAATATATGGTGTAAATTTCAAGTTTCTACAGTTATTCTTTTTGAATAACTATAAACTAAGAATATCGGTACAAGAGAAATTAAGTAAATATAAAATGTTGTTATTCAAATACACATAAAAATTTAATTTGACTTTCCGGTAGATATTTTTTATTTGATAAAAGTAGACAAACTCATGAAGAATCTTGTATTAAATTTCAAATCTTATATTTAAAAAGANNATTTTTATGAATTTTTAACTCATAATAAATTGCAAATTTTCGTGATTTTTAAGTATTTTGTCTAAATTCGAACTATAAATGCTTATTAAAAAAAATTGTGTTTATGTACTTTTAATATTTTTTAATTGTCGTTGTAACTATATATTAGGATCCTTGTAAATTTTGAAGCTTTTTTACCCAACGAATAAAACTTTATTGTCATTAATAAAATTGCTCGAATTTTTTAATTGTTAAAAATGTATAAAACGTTTAAATATTAAAGCTAAGGATTGAAAATTTAAAACAATGTTTCACGTAAGCAGTTAATTCTTTTAATAGTTATATTATATTAGTTAATAATTTTTTCAATAGTTATTTTAAGTTCAAATTTGGATGAAATGACATATTAAATAATCAAGAATAACAATTTTAGTTACCTATATTATTGAATTTAAAAATTTTATTCGTAGGTACTTGAATTTCTAGAGTATACTTTATATTCTAATATTAATAGTTAATGTCTTTAATGACTTTTATTAATACTTTATAATAAATTGTGTATACCTATGCTATGAATTGCTGAGTGAATCGGGTACATAATGAATCTTATTTGATTAAATAGAATTTATTTGATAGGTATCTACATTTTTTTTTCAATAATAACAATATAGTTAATATAGTATAACTTATCTTTGACGGACAAACCGTATCCACTTAGAATCGTTTTTCGTATACAAATATACAATGATATTATATCATTGAATTCAAATTTAATACGATCCATTACGGTAACTCATTTGTAACCTAATGTACAGCAGAGCGACATCCTCTTACTTACCCTCCTTTTTTTAAAATTCTAATTGAAATTCAAACACTACTAAATTAGTTAACTTGAGATTTTTACCAAATGTGTATTACCAATTTCTGTACACGGTACAATTTTCAAAATATTTGGACACTTTTGAGATATTTATTAACATTTGAAATTAATTTGTCTTATATAAATAATGATTAAGAAGTTGAAATATTTGGCAAAATCTCGAAAATTTGGAAATTATTTTGCAGGTAGTTAAAAATGCATATAGCTCAATATTTAAAACAAGGATTCTCATAAATAGTTTTTAATAAACCCAAATTCTAATAAATATATAGATATAGTTTTTTTTAGACATTTTAAATTTAAATTTGGACGAAATTAAATATTTAAATTTCAAAAGAAGAATAACGGTTTTAGTTATTTTGTTGTAATTTAAAAGTAGTAGCAATATTAATTGTCTGTATCTGAAACTTTATATTATATTATTATGTTTTATACACACAATGACATTTTAAAATACAATTTTTTTGGCAAAAATTAATTTAACCTATTATGTGCTAATGCCCAATAGTTAAATAAATTACTTTTTCACAATAAAAAATTGTGGCATATAGTGTAGTTACGGCTTAAAATTGTGTAAAATATATTTTTATGAAGAAAATATGTAAAAATATTATACTCTTATAAAGAAAATATGTATAATTATTTTCATAATTTACATTATTTATTTAGTTTACATCAAAGTAGTCAGCTGCAATAATAAAATAAATATTTTGTTCATTATTCAGCATAATATTATGTTTTATTTATTTCACATAGCTACCACGTGATTTTTGTATTTTTTTTTCCGAAACTTAGGTAGATCTATGTTATTTAAAATCATTAGTTTCGAATTTACAGTCAAACTATAGATTATTTAATAGGAAATAGCCAATAGGTACCTATTATGTAAATGTAGTCTACAGTGAGCCAACTCACTCTTTTCCCTGATGGAAATAGTCCATTTGTAGTGGAGGGAGTCAAGCACTTAATCGATATGTCAGCAGGACCCAACCCCACGTTTAGAAACCGTAGCTGATATGTATTAGGTAATAAAGAGTATAGATTAAAGAAAAATGTAATAATAAAAAAGTGTATTTTTAATTTTGTTCTGATCAAACTTGTTATTGTTTCGAAAAAAAAACTTAATATAAAGTATTTTCAAAGTATATGATATGATATGACCCAATATACATACGCATTCTTATTCCATATATACATCGAAGTTCCAGAAAAAAAAACACAAATGCTCTACTAGCAGTGTTGGGTAGTAACATAAATTAAATCCCAAGTAACTGTAACAAAATTAATTTTTCAGTAACGCTGTAGTTATTTCATTATACCTATATTTTATATGAATTGGCGCAATTGTAACGAAATCGCTTTATTAAAATAAATTTCTATGAATAATGGAGGAACTCGTTATTCCACTTTATAAAAATAAGTCATGAATGTAGAATCTATAATAAAATCAAAGGGCTATGATATTCGAAAAAAAATTAAAAATCAATTAAATTTATTTACGAGTACAAAACGTTTAGATAATAATCGACAATTTTAATATGATCCCAGAAACCAGGCGCGGCCCAAGAATTGATTTTTTGTTAGCTTTCAACAAAAAGTAAATGAATAATATTATATTATTATAATTAATATAGGTTAATTTATTTTGGTTTGGACATTTTGACCTAAATCAATTGTTACATTCGAATGTATTTTTTCGTTTTCATATTTTTTAAAATAAAATCTTTCTCGTAGACGATAATAAAATGAGTTAACTTATATAATAATAAATACTTAAACATAAATAATTTATTACATGATTTATTAAAACAAAGACTAATCAAGTTCAGTTTTTGGAGTGTGAACAGAAAAAGAAAATATGGAAATATAGATAATATAACCACAGTTCGAAAGTTTTGAGAGCACTATTTTTTTTGGTGACTCAAATATAGACACCTATACTTACAAGCACTAAGCACGTACTGTTTTGTCAATGCGTTAGTTACGGTTTAATAGATTCTAAGTACCGACAAAATGTATTATACGGGTCCTGGCTCCTTCCCCTCACGGTATTTTGCGTGATCATCCTCGAAACATAATAAATAATAATAAAAAAGGGACACACCGACAGAGAAAAAGATAACTATCGGCTGTAACATACGGCAGCACTCGGCGTCACTCGGAAAAATGACCGTTCGACTAGTCAAAATAATAAAGGACACGAGACCACCTGTTCAGTATGGATATTACTATGATTAGTCGCATGAATGATGGGCTACCCTCCATGGCGATGCCCCTTATTAGTCATCGTTATCGTGTATGCATGTGTATACTAGTTGCATGTAAACGACCGATTATTATTATTATTATTATTATTATTACTATAAGCAGACTTTGTGAAGTGCACGCATTACGCAAATGGTTTTCGAGACGAACGTTAAAAAAGTATATATAAACAGCCAATTGCAACGACCACTTGGATTTTTAGGAAATGTAATCACTAAACATGGACAATACTACAAAAGGGTCATGCTTGAAAAGGGTCAGTCGGCCAGTGTCTTTTCTCTTGGAACAAACGACAAAAACGAAAGTCAACTTGGAAAACTGAAAAGCTGCCTATTTCAATATTTGAATGGTAATATACAAATGCACAATCGAATAGTAAACATCACAAATCAGTTTTAAATAAATCTTACAGTCCCAGTCGACAGCACAATGTGTAAATTGTGTGTTTGTCAGACCCAATGTTGCTCTTCTGTGTGCAAAATATAGAAATATTTTATTGGTATATTTATACTTCATTTTATTTTTATTCGTATATTTTATAAGTATATTTCATAATATTTTTATTTTATACACTGTTTATCTGTCAAAATCAAAAAGGTAACATATTTGATTTGTATGAACAACACAATCATTTTCTATAGTGATCGACGGGTTGAAATGGTTCCAACCATAACATAGTTCATCTTGTTTTCATTAGTCATGAAATACAGAGCAAAAGTTATTACTGTTTTCTAAAAATTATTTTGGAGATAAATAATATGGTTTCAATGGCCATCACTTTTATTCGAAGGTTTCTTCTAAGGATTCCGGCGAAGACGTTATTATACAATTATCTAAAATATTTTATTAAGAAAACGTATTTTTCTGGTCTGGTCTGGAGGGCACTTTGAAAAATGATCATCCAAAGGTTATTATTTACAAAAGTATAAAAAACTTGTTATTTTCACTGACTTTAGGAAGAATACTGCTGTAATCTTGTTTACTCGAAACCATAAAAAAAGGGCCAAAGGTATACGATATAAGTTTCATTTTATCGAGTCATTTCGGCGCTTTAATATGTTCTACTTAAAAGCTGGAGGGTTCCCCCGGTTCGACCTGCAATTAAAGGCGTTCGGAAAGGTTAAACACTTGCACCAACCGTTAAGTAATGAATGTTACTGATGTTCACTGGTGTTGATTAAAACTTACAAAGACCTCTTTGCACCTGAGGCTTCCTTTTAGCATGTGATTAATTTTTCTCTTTTCATTTTTTTCTTAGTTTCCTCGAGATTTCTTTTTTCTTTCTTTTTATATTATAAAAAAAACTTTAATATCACCTACATTGTTCCATAATAGTATGAAAGTTTCGCTATAAATAAAATCTAACAAAAACAAGAAATGTAATTTATATCTAGAAAATAACGCAATCTGTTATTGAACGACCGTATTATTAATATGATTTTATGGCTATGATTTCTAAAAAAATGTATTTGTATATTATTTATTTATTTTGAGATGTGTACACGAATTTTCATAGAAGCATAATAAATTATAAATACTTGTACAAATAATAAAATAATAATCCCTACATTTGTATAATTTACTGTATGACAAAATATTAGCGGTGATGACCTTATGTTTTTCTTTAATCGTTGCATTAGTTTTAGTTTTTTTATAATATAAATTAAATTAAGTTTATGAATTTCATTAGTAGGGCCAATAAATAAATAAAATAAGATTGTATATTTTATGAAAATATTAGGATTCAGTATTATTTAAGATTTTCTTTGCAAAATAAAAAAAAATACAATATTTAAAAAAGCACAGAAGTTAAATTTTTTAATAAAAATAAAATTGTATGCCGTAAAAATGTTGTGCCGTGCCTATTTAGCTATATAAATATATACCTACCACATTCAAATATAATTCAAACTTAAATAGCTTAGTATGTAGTTTATTTAACTTGTTTATGTAAACAAATATAATTGTAAATTAAAATATATATAATATATAATATATAGGTTCAAATGTACATAAAATGTATTTTATGAAGAAAATAAATGTTGTTAAATATATTTAGTGTTTTATTTTCGTGGAAATTACAAATGGCATATTTTGTTATTTTATACACATGGAATTTGGAACTTAATAGTCTGACTATGTCTTTAAAATAATTGTTCACCATAAAAACTAATGTTTTCAAATAAACTTTTTGATTATAAGCAAATGCATATTTGTTTTAAAATAATGTTTTTTTTTTGTTTTTATTATTTTTATGATATTTTTAGTGATCAATGTTTCTGTTATAAAGAGGATGTAAAAAGCTTACACCATACATAACACCGCTCAAGACCATTCTTGATTTTCTCTTTAGTTTCACATAGTCTTCAAAACCCCATAGAAAACTGTAGTGGATTTTATAAGAAATATCAGTATGTTTTCACCATTAGTTTCGATACAAATAGTTTTTTTAATTTTGATATTTTACTATCAAATTGAATACCAAACGTTACAACATGCCGAAGCGAGACGGTAGTTTAATGTTCAGCAACTAGGGATGGGTAAGTTACTTGATTAGTTGTAACTGGTTACATTGTTAAAAGTTACATTAACATTTAACATTGTGTATCTCAGCGGTTCTTAAACTGTGGTCC
>PVMI01061512.1:6263-17867 GCA_008528875.1 Aulacorthum solani | reverse complement strand
TTTTTTTTTTCAATTTCTCTAGAGCGCTACTCTTCTTAGTGTAATTTGATATATGTTATTATTATTTCACCCTTCCACGTTCATTGAAAAAAAAATAATACATTTTATACGCTATTGGTATAGCCTACTATAACGCGTTATTGTCTCCGGTAATGTCTTTCTTTGTGCTGTTTATTATGTGCCTATACGAATACACAAGTTGTTACTGTCACCGGCTCACTACACCCATAATTTTTTCTTACCCTGAATCCGATATTTATAAATTATTACTCGCTACTAATCAATTTTAGTAATTTTATCGGTACGCATTGCCAAAAACAAATATTATTCGGTTAATGGTATCTTGTAGTACCTACTTTTATTGAAAAACGCATAATAACCAACAATAACAGCGAGTTTTTCTCGAAAAGCGTAAATTGAAAATTTGATCTTATTTATTTAGGTCGATAAAAATTATATAAAATATACTGAGTTAAAATTAAGCAACGATACGATCAGTGACGTATACACACTGAGGTGGAGATGTTTTGTGTTTATGTTCGGATGAATACAATTTAAAAAATGTTTTGATACATAAACATAATTTGTTTTTTGTATAACCCATCCCATTGAAATATCTGTGTTTAGTACGCCACTGAGAGGACATTGAATGTTTTCGTGTACACTGCAATATATGCCATACCTACCTGTACAGTGTATGGTACCCGCAGCGAGACGTTAAAAACTGTTTACTAGCAAAAACATCCCCCCTCCCCAATTTTTAATTGATGTTTAGATTGATACAGTTATGACTTGTGCCGGGCACGCGACCGACCATCACAGCGTTAGTGTTGTTCGGAAGCCCGCATTATATGAATTATGTATTACTACTTTCTTCATTATCTATGCATCTGTTACCAAGTTCATGAATAATAACGTATTTTTTCAATTTTTTTTTGCCGTCCGACATGCATGTTTTTTATTATAATATATGTAAACAACGGCGTGCAGTATGAAGCGTGTACACCTACGACGCAGTATATTTGCACCATATCAATTAATTTTTTTCAAAGAAAACACTCCAAAGTTGTCGTCGTATAGTGGGTCCCCCTCCAAACCCCCCGTTTTAATAACTAATATTAATATTTAATAACTCGTCTAACCTTTAGTGTCGTAATATGGAGATATATGCCTAAATAATAAAAAAAAAAACCGGAAAACGTTGCTGCGGGTACCTACTTGTAGTAGATTTTGAGTGTAACTCCGTTGTTGATTAGGCCAATGTAATACAGCTATCGTGTTAAATTGTAATTCAATAATAAATCATTGCATACAAAAAATTCATCGGAGTGGAAACAGTGCATAATTATTTATATACGTGACTATTATTAATTGATCTGTATATTAGTAAATAATAAATATAGGTACTAGACTGTATTGAACTAATTTTCGAAATAAACAAAATGCATGTTATGTTATATTTACATACCGTAGAACGGTGTGAATAAGTTATTGTAGCTTGAAATTAATCTAAATATTTTGAAATTTTCATTGTGTATATAGAAAATGATATTGCTTCGTTAATAACAGAGATAAATTTCAAGTCCCTTGATGAATGTTTTTTTAATTTCAACAAAATGACTAAATCGTTAAATAAAAATAATAATAATAAATGTTGATTATAAAAAAAAATTGTGCATTTATGTGCTTTCGATAATTTTGTGTTGCTAGGTATAAGAACTACTTGTGAAGAACCTTGTATTATATTTTCCAAATTTTAACTTAAAAAAAATATTATAAACATAAATCTATAAAAGCGGAAAGTGTCAAATCCCAATAAATGGTTGAATAACAGCTAAAATAAAAAAAAAATCCTATCGTTTATATAATTCATATTTGATAGAAATATCAAAAATTCGAAAAAAATATACATTTCGTACTCAGAATCTGTATGTTAAGAATTAGCGGATGCCCGCGTTGTTATGTATGATTCTACGATACACTTTATCATATCGTAACATTCACTATCTAGTGTAGGTATTATGTGTCTAATTTAATATTAATGTGTAATATAAAACATAATATATAATAATAGTCTTGCATTCGTGTTATAATTACTAGACATAATAATATAGTGCGTGCAGTCATTGTATAAAACAATTTTAATTGCTTTTATGAATGTTTTTCTGACCGTATACGACTCATATGTATATTATATAAATATATATAATACAACTCAAGCAGTATTTAATATTTTATGTGCATAATATACTAATACGTACCTTCCAAACGGTGTTTGTGTATAGCAGTAGCATACTGGGAACGAAGAAAAATGGCCCGCCATTCCAGGACCTCGGCAACAGTCGCGTCGTTAAAGAAGGATCGTTGCTTTGCAAAGTGATACAGATTGACGGCAAGGTAATATTATCGTCGTGTTGTACCATACCTACAATATATATTTATCATAATAATCAATGAGACGTTAAATAAAATATAAAAAAACAGCTCTTTGCTCATTCACGGCGTGTATAATATAATATGTCGCATATTATTAAATATTATTATTGTGTTTACAGAAAGCATGCGATCGGTCGTGGAAACCGGTGTGGGCCGTCGTACGCGGACAAACTCTGTGTCTGTACAAAGAAAAACGAGAGTCTATTCCTAACATTTCGGCCGACGTAAGTATACTACCTGAATACAAAACCTTGGGTTTTTTAAAAATTTTTTACGCGGAATTCATTGTTACGAATTGTTTATCCGATCGAAGAAAAGTACACCCGCAATGTAATATATTATATTGCATCGTCCACCTCAGCCTCAGATGACGTCTTGCGTGTATAGGTGTATGTTATAATGCACGTTTAACGCGATCTTTATCTTTTGATTTTTGTCTTTCGCTTTCTCCAAAATTTCGAATGTTATTGTTTACGCGAGAGCTTTCGTTATACGTCGAACAGAGACACAGCCATCGGGTTTTCAGTTAGGTTTTTTTTGCGCTTCGTGCACACGCGTCGCCACGAATAATATATTACAATATTATCATGTACCCAACTGCCCATGACAATAGGGGCACGCGCCTGCCAGAGAACCTCCACATCCGCGATCTGACCGGTAACTGCAGTTAGCGTCCAAACGTTGGACAGCTACGTCGTATGTAGCTCACGATTTGATCATTTTTTTACGCTGCGCTTTTTCCGAAACTAAATAATAATATGAATCGATTCTGTTCCCCGGACCGGCGACTCAGGTACTCATGTATGCCCATGTGGTTCCGGGCGTCGAAACATCCGCGACTAAAACGGTGGTCGTCTACCGGTTCTTGGGTATGTCCATACATTATATACCTACTTATAAGTTATATATATATATATATATATATATATAGGAACAAATGATTCTCTCGTTGAATTGCATTACGTTCTGCTACTGCCTTTATACAAAAAAAAAAAAAACAATGGTTTCTATAAAGGTACATAGGAGTTTTTTTTATATTCATTCTTTGTTTTTTTTTTTTTTTATAGACTCCTGCGACTCTAGAAAAGTCGGACGACGTGAACGTGTCCTGCGATCGTATCAACCTGAGAACGTCCACTACAGACGTGGCTCACGACTACACCAAGAGGAAGCACGTGATGCGACTTTGCTCCAGCGTCGCCGACATGGGGTGCACTGAACTGTTACTTCAAGCCGACGACACTTCGTCCATGGTTCGTTGGTTGAAAGCATTGCAGGAACAAGCTCTCGAGGCACAGGCACCTCTATCCGCCGAAGAAGTAAGTGATGGATTTCGCAACCCATTGTGTAGTGTCAGTGTGTCTGCCGCGTCAGTCTCGCTGGTTGTTGGATAGTTATACATTATAATATGTTTTTATTTTTAAATTATACATACATCATTCTTAAAAATGACAGTATTTAAATTGTACGCAGTGGCGCCGCGAATAGTTATTTTACAAAAAGTTAAAAGTAATAGTTGGGGTGGGCATCCTAATGACTCCAGTCTCCAGTACCTAGATGGCTAGACTAGTTTATGATTCATACTCACTTAGTCACGGGTACGACCTACGTATAAAATGTGAAAAAATTGGTGGGTAGGTACTTATTTAAGGTAGTTACTTCATAGAAAAAAAAAGTTCACGCCGCCCCTAATTGTACATACCAGTAATTACTCAGGTGGAGCTCCAAGAAGGGACCTAAGAGCTGGGCCCCTCCCCTCACACAAGCTTGTATTTCTAAAAAATTGTATATTATTGATAACAAAATTGAAAAAAAAAATATTATAATATAGAAAGTTTTCTGAAAATTATGACCTACCAGCCCCCCAACCATGTTCTTGAAGGTACATACGTTACGAGTTTAGTCTTGGTGGAATATTTTGTTAGGTAGATCTATCAGCTTATACCAAATATTCGAAATACTGGTGAATTTTAAATACTCAAAAAATGTCCACTGTCCTGATTATCGGTTTTGTTTTTCAGTGTTTGAGCATCTCGCCAGGCAATACTAAGGGCATGCGTAAGTTAGGTACATTCAGAAACCGTTCGCCCACCGGCGATTCTCCAATCACTAAGACTCGAAAACCGGATCGCAGCCCGTGCCCAGCACAGCCACAATCTCCCAAATCTACCAACACTTGGAAAAATCGAATGGCCAAACAACTGAAAAAAATACAACAAGGATCAGGGTCACCGGTATCACCGATTATGCCCACGCTACCGCCACCCCCGGGCACTGCAATCGGCATACCTCTGGAACTTTGCCCTCCGGTAAGACGAGTCAGAATAATTTTTTTTCAACTGTGCTTTTAAAAATGTTGCCAACACATTTCCAATAATATTATTTTGTTCTGCAGTCCACACGTTCTGAGTTTGTACCATTAATAGTAGAAGTATGCACATCAATCGTTGAAGAAAAAGGGTTGGATATCATCGGCATCTACAGGTATATAATTTTTATTTCTCTACAAATTTGAATTCTATTATTATGTGATCATCACATTTCATTATGTCTTAATTTTTAGAGTACCTGGTAATACGGCTGCAATTACTTCACTAACTGAAGCGGTCAACAGCGGTGGTATGGAAACCCCAGATATGGCCCTTAAACTTCTACAACGAGATCCCCGGTGGACAGATGTAAATGTAATCTCTAGCCTATTAAAATCGTTCTTTAGGCGACTTCCCGATGCTCTACTAACAACCGAAATGTATCCACATTTCATCGAGGCTGATAAAATTGATGATCCTGTTCAACGAATGGTTAAACTGCGTGAACTAGTACGTAAAAGAAATACTTATTTTACATTTTACTAGAAAAGTCAGTCATTTTTATCTGTACTCTAGGTTCATAAATTGCCAGACCACCATTTTGAGACTTTAAGGTATTTGCTGATGCATCTTAAGAAAATTGTTCATCATAGCGGGGTAAACAAAATGGAAGCACGTAACTTGGCTATTGTTTTTGGCCCTACCCTTGTTCATTCTGCTGATGATAACATGGTAACTATGGTCACAGACATGAGTCATCAGTGCCGCATTGTGGAATCGCTAATATTACAAGTAATGATAGAAGCTATGAATTATTATTATTATTATTATTATTTTTAATTATTTCACTTATTTATTATTTGTTTTCTATCCAACAGGCTGATTGGTGTTTTGGCAACGGAGATGTGGTAGATCTTACAGCATCCATACCTGAAAATTGTGGACAAGTTCCAGAAATTGAACAATCTGCTCCAAATCAAAATCTTTTGGATAACATCAACAAAGTTTCTGGCAATCAGTACACACCATTTATGGCCAAAGATCTTGTGACCAATATTGTTGCTGCAGCTAATCGCAAAATGCATCGAGCTACTGGCAAAAACTCAAATGTATCGCGAAAGTCTCGTACCAACGCAACCAATAATATAGTTCCTCATATTAGTGTACTTCCAAGTGCATCTGATATTAAACACGTATGGCAATTAAACATTACATCTTATCGAACTGTTGATAATACTTAATTTTTCCATTGTAGGATGTGTCTAACAAAGATAAATTGAACAGCTCAAAAGCTAGTTCAGAGACCGTTTCAAGTACTAGCCTTAATGAATCTGAAGACAGTCTTGAACAACTAACAACTAATGATCAAAGTTTAGATCTACCACCACAAAATAAAGATGGTGCTCCCCCAATTAAAACGTATGTCAATTTAGCTGAAACTACTCAAGAACGAATACGTAGATTCGAACAAGAAACAAAAGCGATGCTTCAAAGAGAAATTAACAGAGGTCAAAGAAGAAGAGAGTATTTTGGACTTGATGAGCCTGTGACTCAACCTAACGAAGCATTAATGCTAGCTAAAGATTATTCTCCAGGTAAATGTCCCTGAGTAGAATTTAATCATTATTTTGTTAACTTTGTATTTTTTGCCCATAAGTCATGGTCAAAGTATCCAAAGGAACGACTAATGGAACTACTGAACAATCAAACGACTCAGACTTAAAAAATAATCAGAAACGTTTAAAAACAAGTATTGAAAGTGCTGATGAGTGGTCAGTAGATTCACTCAGTGATGGGTTAAGAATATCAAATGAACGTCCTATAAGTCATGCTTCAGACGAAGGTACAAATAAATTTTTATTAGGTTAGTGTTACAGAGTTCGCAATAGTAATTATAATTATAAAACTGATGTTCATAATTAGTAGTATTTGTATTGCATAAAATATTATGTATAAATATGTATTTTAAATCATAATTTAATTACCAAAATGTGTTAATAAAAGTGGGAATAATTGTAATTTTTAAATTATCATAAAAAAAAATAGATTTATGCTTTGTATACACTTAAATAGGTTTACTATTGCGTAATCTTAAAGTAATTTTCCGATAGCGTGCACTGCACGTCCGGCTCATTCATTTTTGTTTGAGATTCATTGACAAAATTTACAGCAAATGGTAACATACATCAGCACTTAAGTAACAAACGACAAGGATGGGTTTTTGGCACGTCCCTTAACCAGTATCCGCATTACTACTACTACCAACCTGAAAGGTTCTTATACATTTAGCTCAAATGACTTGATCAATTAACATGGTTTTGCTTTTTTTCTACTAATTTTCTGCTTCTATTTACTTGCTATATTTCAAATATCACTTGATTTTATTGTTGTTTACCAATAGAATTACTATTTTATTTTTAAATGGGTCTTTTGTTATGCCTAAAAACTAAGACTAATATAAAATATTAATTACTCACATGAAATCATATAGATTTATATATCACATCAATGGCTGGGCAAATTAACTAATTTTTTAACTCATTGAGTTAAGTTTATATAGAAAAATATAAGAAGCGTTTAAAGTTGAAAGTTATTTTTTCACTTTTATTTGTTAATTTTTTTTTTCATCTGAATATTTACAACTTATAAAACCACACTAAACTATTGTGATAAAAACATCATACACCTAATCTTTGACAATATAGTCTGGGCAGACTAGCTTGTTTGCTTTGTGTGCATCTAAAACTTCAGATTGTCTCAATATACACTGTAATAACTAGAAACAGTACATTCCACTTTTTGACAGTCTACAATTTAGTATTTATTATACCTAATACTAGAAATAATTTTTCTTTTATTAAGAAAAACAAAATTAACATTATTATATAATAAATTAACAATTAACTAATTAGATAGGTAATTACTTATAAAAAAAAGTTGATTATTTTTTTAACAAAGTAGCTGTTAATGCCCAGCCTTGAATGTTAGTATGTATTGTGTTTGAATAACTGAAACATAACATATTAACCTACTATTTATGTTATGTATATAATTTTATATTATTAATATAAATGATATTCATATGTTCAAAAGTCATGTGCTTAGAAATTGGTGTTCAAATAGATATCTTTTACAATTGTTATAACTCTTAAAAAAACGATTATTATACCTAATAATTAATAGGCACTTAAAAATAATAAAACAAACCCACATACCAATGAAAATAAAATATTAAATTGAATTAATACAATTAATGTTTAAAATAAATTATTAAAAAAGGTATTCCTTTTAAAAGTTACTTACTTATTGTCATCATAAATTCTTTGTTTTTTTTACATTGACGTTCTTTTTTGCTCTTTTTAAAGTTCTTCTTTATATTAGCTGGTTCAACTGCCGATTCAGTTTCATTTGCACTTGTTATATTAATTTAATGAATTCAAAAACTGCTAAATGAAATAGAAACAAATAATTCTTTTATCAATGACTTTGATTGATTTGAAGGCACAATTTTTCAAAGACATGAACTTTCAAACACAAATTTTTGAACACATGACCATTGAGTATGAGACCAGCACCCTTATTTAAACTACAACAAATATATATCCATTCATTTTTTTATTTTCAATCTAATGGCATCAGTTATAGTTTTAAGTGGTCATTGAAAACTAATTATAATATGTTGACGGTATAAAAAAAAAACATTACTTTTACTTTGATTGTTATGCATTAACAAATTAGCTAATTTTCATTTTATCTATTTTGAGGATTAATTTTTTAATTTAGTTACTTTCTAATATTTTGGGTGTATACATAAAAAAATTTCACTCTTGGTTATTTAATAGCTTATGAATTTTATTTTGATTTTATTTTTTACTTGGGTACATTTTATTCTCTTTAATATTACTTTTAACTATGGTAATAGCTGACAAATGGTTTTTCTCAGTGTTATGTTTAGTTGTTTTAACTGTGTGTTACCATAATGTTGTAGACTATCTAATATTCTAATTGAATGGTTTGTTGAACATGCTATGTATTAAGCATCATCCTTGTGTTGCATGACAAGAGTTTTGTGTTTGATTTTCCAGGAGGGGATTTATTGGTGAGCCTGACCTCCGCTTTTGACAAAAAACTTAAATCCCTTTTAATACCCAGTGACTCTGTGGATGTTGAAGAGAAACAGCCAGTGCCTATACCAAGTGATGAACAAACAGATGTGCAAACTTACAGAGACCCGAGTTTACATAGATCTTTGGAAAGACGCAGCCAGCATATAACCGAAAAACATGTAAGTTGATGTCAAAGACTATATGTTGACTTTATTATAATTGTTATCGTTATTTATTACAGGAAATTGAAACCATGAAGGATTCAACTAGTGAATCGTTGAAAGATTCTTCAAAAAGTGATAATTTTGAATGTCTTCAAGACATCAACTCCAACCCAAATGTGCGTTTGCGTCGTTCTGAATCATTGAAACAAAAAGAAAACCGTCCAGACTATGGGAATCATGTAAAATTACGTCGTTGTGAGTCACTGAATAAACATGAAAGATATATATCCAAATACACAAAGTTTGAGGCAATGATGCTGACAAAAAACGGTGACGCTTCCAAACACCGGCGATCTGACTCCCTCACCAAGACGGAGAAGACCGAGTGCAACATGAACAAGCGAAAACAAGGATTGTCTAGACGCTGTAGTTCATTGCGCGATAAGGAAGCGCGCCAAAAACGTAAAAACGGTGTTACAACTGATCGCAGCATTAAGAGGCGGCATACAGTGGGTGGTACAAAGGACTTTGATAAGATCACATGGTTGGACAATAAGGAAAGAGAAGAATTAGAAAAAAGCTGCAAAGATAGAAGAACCAGTTCACCAGACCTTAGTTGGGCTCGTGTTGTGGATGGAATAAAAGAAAGAGGTATTAGACCCAGGAGCATGGCTGACCCAAACTTTGTGTCTAAACTGTTAAATGTACCTCTTGAGTCACATGTTTGACAGTAAATGTATTTTCTTAAAAATTGTTTTGATCTCATTTGTCCTATCGCTTAAATGTGCTCATACCCCCCCCCCATGTTTTCATCATTCAAAACTTGTGCTCATCCCTATCATTTCTAAGTTGTCAATTACCCTATTATGCTTTAAAATTTTGGTATATTTTTAAGTATCAACATTGTTTTATAGTCTTGATAAAGTATGATTTGTTTTTAAAGTATTATATATAAATATATATTTAAAAGTTCTTGACAATATTGTTTTGATGAAAAAATAAAACGGTGCAATAACATTGTGACTACATTGAGGTAGAAATATTGTAAAAAAAAGTACTATTATATTTAATTTTTTTTTTCACTTTTTTATTATTATTATTTTGTCACATTACCACTGACATATACATAATATACAATATACATATTATATTTAATGAATTTTTATTTCAATGATTATTCTTTAAAAATTAATTTTCACAATAACTATCACATTATTATTTATTTTTATTTTAGTACATGGATAATACACCGAGCATTTAAATTTTATATTATTTTAATTTAAGCAAAACAACTGTTATTAATGTAAATAATCTTATATATTTATTTATGTATTGTCAAAGTATACTGGTTACTGTTTTTTTTTTTAAAATGGTGCGTTTTATGTTTTTATATATATTTTTTTTTGTTTTCTCTTTTTCAAATTTGTAAAGCGTTTTTATATAATATACGTAAAAGCAACAAAAATTACTTGTATGTAAAATGTCACCTAATTATACCAATATAATTTTATATATTATATATATATTGTTTTTATGTGTAAGTTTTAATCTTAAAGAGTTCCACTAAAATGAAATAAAGTGTTGGATAATACATTTTTAATGAATATGTTATAACTTATTTTTTACCTATGTTCTAGTATATAATATTATATATGTTTTATTGTATATTAAATCTGTATATATATCGCTACTTGTCCAGTCGTACACAACCTCCTAGTCTAGACCAGGGGCCCACTTGTTTTGGAGTTGTAATTTATCATTTTTATTCAATGGTTTTCACTGAGGTCAGCAATTTTGATAATCCTTGAACAATTTCCAGATTTCTAATGTAGTTCTTCGAAAATACTAATTGTTTACCTCTGGCTTCAGTGGAGAATTTTTTAAGTAAAATTCATGTGAGGGGTTTTTTCTCTCCACACCTATACCATAAAGTTCAGTATTTTTGAATACACCACTGTTCACAGTAAAATAATTTATATTGAACATTTAAACACATTATTTAACAACAGGTTTTCATCAATAATATATTATATAAAATCCAAATACCACTCACTCATCACTATTTCTCAAAAACTACAAAACGTATGAACTTGAAATTTGGAATAGTGGTTCCTCAAATGTTCAAGTAGTCTAGTCTCTAGGTGCTAAATAATTGTTTATTTTAAAAAATATATATAAACAATTGGTTGCTGGTTGCTACATAAAATAAAAACATAATAATTGCAATGTTGATGTCAATGTATTGACATTTATACCTAAAGACTAGAAAATTCTAGTTTTTATAACATCTAGGCGCCTATAATTCCATATTTTTTTGTCTCATACCAAAAAGAATTCTACAAGTAATACCTGCATAAATGTCTAATGCTACAATGCACTATACGGTGAGACTTCAATAGACGTTGAAGTTCAGAACGGATTAATTTCCAGGAAATGATAAATTATTCAATTTATTACATCTTCACAGCAATATCCGAATTTTATAGGAAGCGACCGTACCAAAAAGGATAAATGAAGTGACAAATAATGTCAATTAATGCGACATTGGATATTATTTAAATTATAAATATTATATGATAGGTACACGTA